>OZ025293.1:194411879-194711337 GCA_964019185.1 Maratus speculifer | reverse complement strand
TATGCCAGTACGACCCTGATTTCAGATATCGTAATATGCGTTATCAAATGGAATAAAGATGATGTTTAACCCCCTTGGGACAAGAATCACGTGTACGTGCCGCATAAAATGCTTAGAATCGTGGGTTATTCCCACCAGTTACTTTTACTGTAAATCTAGCTTTATTTAGTCAGGGTATTTCCCCGATTCAATTAGACAAAAGTTTCTGTTTGAAAAACCAGTTACAAAAGATTAAAAATTCTGTAAATAACGCTGGTCACGAAGGGGTTAAATATATATGTATTATCATAAAATTTCATTTACATTACTTTCTTTTTTATACCACAATTATTATAAATGCCAGTCAACTACATAGTAATCAGCCACACATTGACGCATGACTTAAATTATATTTCATTCAATTTTGTAAGACAATTTTAGAGGAAGCTAAACATCTTATAGAAATTCTTATAACAATAAACAAAAATAGCTTAATTTAATGCCCGTATTATGTTGTGCGTTTATATCTAACAAATTCTTCAAACAAATGGCAAAATAGAATGCTGTTTAATGTGTTGTTTACCACCAAAGTTGAATAGGGTTTTTATGAATTTTTATTTGTTTAAATGACACAGATATTTTTTTAAAAAGGGCTTTGGAGAGATTCCAAAAAAATAATCATATGAATTTTTTTAGCACAATTACATATATGAGTAGTGTTTTTGGAAATATACTGCATTTTTGTTGAAAACGAAAGTATTGCTTTTACTATTAAACTGTGAAATGACATGTTTATTCTATAAAACAATAATAAATATATTTTTTTAAATGTTGAATTAAAATATTAGTTAAAGAATATAGCACTGACATGCACGAAACTGTGTTTTCTGGTTCAAGTATTTAGTGATAAAAAATGGTATATATCTTAAAGAAAAATATAACTTTATTTATTTATTATGAATTAAGTATTTGTTTGATATTTATTGCGATTAATGTAATTTTAATACTTAAAATGAAGTTGTTTTTTAAAAAAAAGGTTTTGTAATCAAAACTTTAAATCAAGCACATTTTTTTTTATTTCAATAAAAATGATGCTTTTAGAATGCAAATTTAAAATGAGAAAGAGTAAAATCTGCACAAATAATTTTCGTTCGACAACGATCATAATTTTTTTCTACGTTAATTATTACATAACCATTTAATGTAAATAGATTTTGGATGGTAATTAAAATGAAAACTAATTATCTTTTGACAAATGTCTTAAATTGGGAGGATTAGAAGTTTTTTTTCTACGTAGGTGCCACCCTCTAATTAGGTTACCTAAATTTGGGGGTATTTTGAAATATTCCAAACAGGTGCATGTGAGCAAGGATTTTGAAATATCTTCCCCATATGTCACATCGTGTCACACTCGAGTGATCCTTCTGCCCATATTTTGATAAAACATTTTTTGCAACTAATAATTTAGAAAAAAAAATTCTTAAAAACAATTATATGCCACCTATTATCTATAAAAATCGCCAAAATCTTGCGTGCTTCCATTACAAACTATTGCAGTTCAAAAGAAAAATATATCTAACGTTATAAACTTTTTATTGTGATTGAAATTCATGCCTAACTATTTCCATATTTTAAATGTGATGTCAAAATACTATTATGCTAATCTTATTCCCGTGTCACACCCTCTACTCTTCTCTTAAAGCTTGTTGAAATTAAGGAATGACACTTTAATTAATATGCACTCACTTCCAAAAGTTAAGCACGGAGAGGAAAATGCTAATTTCCTGAAGCCAATCAGGCAAATCGCTGCAGAGGTAGATAGAAGTATGCAAATATGTTAGGTAACAGCTAATCCCGCTTTCGTGTCAAGAAATATGCAAAAAGGCCAGTCTTATAAGAAGCCAGCTTTGTGAAGGGTTACAGAAGTTGATTGTAAGTACTGATAGAAGGTGTTTAAAACTTTCGTACAATTTGTTTTGAAGACATGCGTATTTCTGTGACTTCCAGAAGACGAATGGAAGATTCTGAGCGCTGGCGTGCTGTGGCGCGCATTGAAGCAGGACAGTTGATCACAGATGCTGCTCTTTTCTGCGGCGTTCATCATTCTGTAATTTCACGTTTATGGAAACAATTCCAAACCACAGATAGTTGTCCGAAGGCCCGTAGTCGGCCGCCCAAGGTTTACAATCCCCGCGGAAGATCGATATACTGCTATTGTAACCAAACGGAATCTCAGAGCGACCTCCACACGTGTGACATCTATGGTTACAGTGTCCATTGGTAAGGCGATATCTGCAGCTAATGTACGCCAAACATTACATATGAGTGGACTGTATACCCGGGTACCTCGAGTTTGTGTTCTTCTATCCGTCCAATCAAGAGGGGCACGATTAAAGTGCTGCCGGGAACATGTCAGCTGGACTGCGTCTGACTGGGACAATGTCATGTTTATTGATGAGTCAAGATTTGCTCTGCAGCCAGATGACAAGCGTATAAGAACATGGCGTGAACAAGGAACACGTAATCAGCCCCAAAACACCACCGAACATCACGCATTCCGAGGTGGAAGCATTATGGTGTGGGCAGGGATTTCAATACCGACTTACACATCTTTAAACTGGGTTCTGTGACGGCTGTCCGGTATCGAGATGAAGACCTAGAATCCATTGTGAGACTGTACGCTGCAGCAGTTGCCCCTACTTTTCTTTTAATGGACGATAACGCAGGTCCCCATAGAGTTGGCATCTTCGATGACTACCTGGAAAGTGACGGGATTGTGCGTATGGCGTGGCCAGCATTTTCGCCCGACTTTAGCCCCATTGAAAATCTTTGGGATGCTCTCGGCCATGCTGTATGTTTACGTTTCCCACCTCCAGCCACTCTTATTGAGCTGGAAACTGCTCCTACAAGAAGAATGGCGATTGCTTAATTCTGCGGTGTTAGAGTACCTAATTGAAAGCATGGTCACAAGGTGTAAACTTTGTATACAGATGAGGGATGATCATATACCCTTTTAATGTCTTTTTTTTCATTTTATGCTGTTTATTTTCACTCTATACATAATTCTGTTTAAGTATCCAGTAAGTCATTATCTGATAACTCATAAAAATTTCATATTGTTTTCATTTATGTATATTGATTAATGATTAATAATTGATTTTGTTTTATATATAAATATATATGCTACTTTCCTGCCAAATTTTGTGCAATCAAAGCAGTATTTGTTGATTTTTTGCATTTAACATCATCGTGCTTAACTTTTGGAAGTGAGTGGTATCTTCAGAAGGATGGGCGGAGGGGATTCCACGATACCAAGGATTCCACTAAACAATCGCGGAAGTGAAGAGTCTGTTATTGCCAAATTTTGCATTCGGTCTAACATAACCTATATTTGACTACTAGTTTTTTTATCTGTGACCGGACCCAAAATATCCTGTTCGTTCATGCATTGTAATAAGTCCTTATTATATTTTTTAAATTGTCTGCCATTACTCATACATATGGCACAATTCAACAAAATCCCAATTCATCTCAATAGACATTCAGGAAAAGTAGCAATAGCAAGATTAAGTAATTATGGAAAGATTTCTGAAGTACTAAAAGATAAAACTGTGAAGAAGAAAAAAAAAAAAAAAAAAAAAAAAAAGAGTAGCAGAAAAAGTTAAATCAATGAAGCTTAAATTAAACCTTTAAATTCGAACACAATGAACTCAAACTGAGTTCGAATTTGAACTCAATTCACGAGAAAGATTAATTTTTCGCACATAAATTCATAATTGAATGAGATTAAGATTAACATATGGAAAAGTGTAATCAAAGACTGCATAAAGTATATTTGTGTCGGCCAACTATCTACACTATGGGATATAGTCCCTATGGGGTGGGATGCCCTCCGTGGGGATCTTTCTAAGGGAACCTAACCCGTATTTACGAAAGGTTCGAAGAAAACCACGGAAAACTCCGAACGGTTAGGTCGACGGTCGCGATTGGGTTCGAGCCCAGCACATACCGCCTACCAATTTGGAGGTCAGAACCTCGGGGCCACTGGTGGGTCGACTGCATCAAGTGTTACGTTTACTATTCTTTTCAAAGCACTGTACATGATAAAATCACACGATAAATCTTCTCAGAATTTTCTTTAAGTTAAAAATAAAAAAAATATTGAAAAAGTGGGGTAACTTAAAATCGTTATGACTTAAAATATTGTTCATAGAATTTAATTTAATTTTTTTTACACTTAAATAAACAGAAATATCTAAATTATTATTTTGATTAAGCGTTTTCAAAAATATTATTTAAAAAATATTTATACAGGGTGTCCCTAAACAAATGGTATATACGCTAGGGGGTGATAGAACACATCAAGACGAGTAATAGTAAATAGGAAACCAAGGGTCCCAAACGTTTTCCAAAGGAGATAGCCGTCATTAAAGTTTGGGGTCCAAAATTTCACATACACATAAAAAACGGAAACATTGGTCGATTGATTTGCGATTTTCAGTAAAATTATTCTTTATGTTTGTATTTTCTTGAAAATAAGTTATAAAGATAAATTTCGAAAAATGCCGATAGAGGGCGCTTTAGACTTTGAAGTAATGAAAAACTATTTTTGGCTGTGATTTTTTGTATCTCATTAAAGGTTTCATAAGCTTAGACTTAAACTTAAATTTTGAGCTCAAAATCTTAATAGTTGGTAGCGGTTAAGTAGCACAAACTTAACTGTATTCAGAGGGTTTAAATTTCAAATGATTATAAAAAACGTAAAAATTGGTCGATTGATTTGCGGTTTTCACTAAAACTATTCTTTATGTCGGTATTTTATCGAAAATGAATTATAAAGATAAATTTCAAAAAATACCGATAGAGGGCGCTTTAGACTTTGGATTAACGAAATCCATCCTAATACTATTTTTTGCCCTTATTTTTTGCATCTCATTAAATGGTTTCGTAGGCTTAGATTTAAACTTAAATTTTGAGCTCAAAATCTGAATAATTAGGCGTGGTTAAGTAGCACAAACTGAACTGTGCTCAGAGGGTTTAAATTTCAAACGAAACGAAAAACTATAAAAAAAACGGAAAAATTAGTCGATTCGTTTGCGGTTTTTGCTAAAACTACTCTTTAAATCAGTGTTTTCTTGAAAATAAATTTTAAAGATAAATTTCACAAAATGTCGATAGAGGGCGCCTTAGACATTGGAGTAGCGTACAACTATTTTTAACCGTTATTTCTTCTAAATCGCATTAAATGCTGTCAAATGCTTAGATTTAAATTTTGAGATCAAATTCTGAGTCGCTGCGAATGCTTAAGTAGCGTAAAAGTGAACTGCCTTCGAGGGGAGGGGGGTTAAATTTCAACTCCTGAACACACTTCAGTTTGCGCTTCCTAACCCCTCCCAACCATTCAGAATTTGAATTCAAAATTTAAGTTTAAATCTAAGGTTTCGAAAACATTTAACAAGTTTTGAAAAGCATTTAATTAGATACAAAAAATAATGGTTAAAATTTGTTGTTGGTTACTCTGAAGTTTAAGGCGCCCTCTAACGGAATTTTTTGAAATTTATCTTTAAAATTCATTTTCAAGAAGATACTGACTTAAGGAATAGTTTTATTTTAAACCGCAAACGAATCGACGAATTTTTAAGTTTTTTATTATCATTTGAAATTTGAACCCTCTGAACACAATTCAGTTTGTGCTACTTAACCACTCCAACTATTCAGATTTTGAGCTCAAAATTTAAGTTTATGTCTAAGTTTACGAAAACATTTAATCAGATGCAAAAAATAACGTAAAAGGTAGTTGTTTGTTACTCCAAAATTTAAAGCGCCCTCTATCGGCATTTTTTGAAATTTATCTTTATAATTCATTTTCAATAAAATACCAACATAAAGAATAGTTTTAGTGAAAACCGCAAATCAATCGACCAATTTTTCCATTTTTTATAATCATTTAAAATTTAAACCCTCTGAACACAGTTAAATTTGTGCTACTTAACCGCTTCCAACTATTCAGATTTTGAGCTCAAAATTTAAGTTTAAGTCTAAGCTTACGAAACCTTTTAATGAGATGCAAAAAATCACGGCAAAAAATAGTTTTTCATTACTTCAAAGTCTAAAGCGCCCTCTATCGGCATTTTTTGAAATTTATCTTTATAATTTATTTTCAAGAAAATACCAACATAAAGAATAATTTTAGTGAAAACCGCAAATCAATCGACCAATTTTTCCGTTTTTTATGTGTATTTGAAATTTTGAACCCCAAACTTTAATGGCGGCTATCTCCTTTGGAAAACGTTTGGGACCCTTGGTTTCCTATTTACTATTACTCGTCTTGATGTGTTCTATCACCCCCTAGCGTATATACCATTTGTTTAGGGACACCCTGTATATATATATATATACAGGGTGTCCCAAAAGGTCGTTTACAAACTTAACATGCTGGTCTGTCATATCATGATGAACAATATTAAATAGGAAACCAAGGGTCTCAAACGTCTTCCAAAGGAGATATGCGCCATTAAAGTTTAGGGTCCAAAAATTCAAATGATTATAAAAAACAGAAAAATTGGTCGATTCGTTTGCGGTTTTCACTAAAAATATTCTTTATGTCAGTATTTTCTTGAAAATAAATTATAAAGATAAATTTCAAAAAAATGTCTAAAGAGGGCGCTTTAGACTTTGGAGTAACGATATACTAGTTTTTACCATTATTTTTTGCGTCTCATAAAATTTTTTTAGAAGCTTAGACATAAACTTAAATTTTGAGCTCAAAATCTAAATTGTTGGAAGTGGTTAAGTAGCGCAAACTGAATTGCGGGGGGGAGGTTCAAATTTCAAATGATTATAAAACACGGAAAAATTGGTCAATTGGTTTGCGATTTTCACTAAAATTATTCAGTATGTCAGTATTATCTTGAAAATAATTTATAAAGATAACATTCAAAAAATGCCAATAGAGTCGCTTTAGACTTTGGAGTAACGTACAATTACTTTTTCCGTTATTTTTTGCATCTCATATTTTTTTTAGAAGCTTAGATATAAACTTAAATTTTGAGATGAAAATCTGAATCGTTGGGAGTGGTAAAGTAGCGCAAACTGAACTGTGTTCAAAGGAGGTGGGGAGGTTCAAATTTCAAATGATTATAACAAACGGAAAAATTGGTCGGTTTTCGCTAAAATTATTCTTTATGTCAATATTTCCTTGAAAATAAATTTTAAAGTTAAATTAAAAAAATACGTTAGAGGGCGCCTTAAACTTTAGAATAACCAACAATTATTTTTAACTTTTTTTTTTTAAATTTTATTAAATGCTTGCAAAAGTTTAGACTTAAATTTTGTGCTCAAAATCTAAATCGATAGGAGGGGTTAAGGAGCGAACTCTGAACTGTGTTCAGGAGTTGAAATGTTACCTTCCCCACCTCTCGAATGCAGTTCAATTTTTGGCCGCTTAATTACTCACAACGAGCAGATTTTGAGCACAAAATTTAAGTTTGAACTTTTACAAGCATTTTATTACATACAAAAAATAACGGTTAAAAATAGTTGTTGGTTACTATAAAGTTTAAGGCGCCCTTTGACGGAATTTTTTGAAAGATATCTGTTAAATTTATTTTCAAGAAAATATTGATATAAAGAATAGTTTTAGCGAAAACCGACCAATTTTTCCGTTTTTTATAATCATTTGAAATTTGAATCTCCCCACCCCCACTGAACACAGTTCAGTTTGCGCTACTTAACCACTCCCAACGATGCAGATTTTTATCTCAAAATTTAAGTTTATGACTAAGCTTCTAAAAAAATTTAATGAGATTCCAAAAATAATGGTAAAAACTAGTTTATCGTTACTCCAAAGTCTGAAGCGCCTTCTAGCGACATTTTTTGAAATTTATCTTTATAATTTTTTTTCAAGAAAATACTGACATAAAGAATAGTTTTAGTGAAAACCGCAAACGAATCGACCAATTCTTCTGTTTTTTATAATCATTTGAATTTTTGTACCCAAATCTTTAATGGCGGATATCTCCTTTGGAAGACGTTTGGGACCCTTAGTTTCCTATTTAATATTGTTCATCATGATATGACAGACCAGCATGTTAAGTTTGTAAACGACCTTTTGGGACACCCTGTATAAATATTTAAAATAAAAATTTGAAAAAAAAGAATGATGTAACTTTTAATTAAAAAATCATATTTTCAAAAGTAAATATTTTTTCAAATGTGCTGACTCAATATTAAGCTAAAACAATAAAAAAAGGCATGTTCCATGTTTGTAGCAAATAACTTTAACGGTTCTTGACTTATAATAATTTAAGTTCGACAAATTGAAAATAAAACATCATGAAGAAAAGCACATTTTCGCTAAAAGTCATTTCCATGACAACCATTGCTTTGAAAGCTAGATTTTGATAACGAACTAAAACGAAAATATTAATATTTCGTCTTCTAATGAAGATAGAACTATGATTTAAATGTTATTTTAAGCATGACAAAATAAAACAATTTTTAATTCAATATTTTTTTTAAAAAAATTTAAATATATTTGTTTTCCGGATCCTCTTAAATTCGAAAAGAAAAAAAAAACTACGACGTAACGAGAAAAATTACAAATTCTTCAAAGAAAAAAAAAAATGTTTTCTAAAAAATTACAAGTTAATGCAATTAAACATCTATCAGAAACACCATTGGCATTGCCACTACCTCTCTTAAAATATAATAATCTATAGTTTACTTTAACCCATTTTCGGCCAAAGGTTCGTATACGAAACATTTCGATAAATATTTTTTTTTTAACACTCTGACACATTTTTTTCAAGAATTTTATTTTTCTTCTATTTTTTAAGGCTTTTGAAGACATCCATAAAATATTAGTAATTCAATTGGAGTAAACACTTTCTCTTAAAAAATTTTCAAAATACGCTAGAGTTTTAATTTGAAACGCCTTTGACAAATTCGACTTTTTAAAAATATATTATTATTTCAATTGAAATGAATTATATGCTTTTAAAATAGATTAAAGTTGCAAATTCTGTATATGAAATAAGAATAAAACAAAAGTCATAAAAATATTATTCATATTCATATTATTCATTATAAGAAATAATATTTTATATTATTATATAAAATATTATTTCTTATATAAAATATTATTTTTCATGCACGAATCTTTTTTTGTGTTTTAATGTATGTAATTTAAGCATATTTCAATAAAAATAATGCTACATTTTATAAAATTTCTGTGCTTGGCCTAAAATGGGTTAATAAAATCTTTAGTTGCAGCTTTTGCAAACACTATCAGTAACATAAAACAAATATAAGGATCCGCAAACGCTATTTGAATATTGCAGTGATCGCATGAATTAAATTTTATTCTATGTTTAGTGAATTTGAGAACAATGTAATAGCGGAAAAGCTAGTATATTTACCAATTTACTGTGATAAGATTCGCTGAAATGAAAACTTCTTCTTTTATAAGAAGTATATTTGAGTGTAGTAATCATTGGTAAAGGTGATTTTATGTATATCTTTTAATTCTTAATTACAGCTTGATTATATTACTTATTTTTATTGTTCCATATTTCCACTAAGCCTTGTTATGGACTTTTTGTATGTTTTATTTTATGCATTTTCCCCTGAGCTCTTAAAACACACTATTTAGATTGCAGTTTTTCTGAGACATCATTCGGTTGGTCTATGCTCCTTTAATCTTAAGAGATGGCAGCACCAGAAATTTAGTAATCAGGGGTTATTTTCTTTTCCTTTTTGCTGACTCCTTTCTACTTTGCTTGTGTTGACTGCCTTGCTTTCTCCTAGTGTATTATTGTAAATACTATAATGGTGACTCTGTTTTTCTGGTAAGTTTGAAATCTTGGATTTTGTTTTTTTCTTTATCATTTCACTTGTTGATTAATTATTTTTTTTTTTTTTTTTGTGCAACTATTTTAACTTTTGTTTTTCTCCAAATATGTTATCAGATGCTTAGTTTTGTCTTTATAAGCATATTGCGAACAAAATTTGACGAAATTACATATCATTCCTATGAATTAGCATGCATATCAGCTCTGAAGAGTCTGTATGCTTTTTCATATGTTTATGATCGCTGTATTTTTGCTTATCCTGTTTTTTTTTGTTTTTTTTTGTATTTATTTATTAATATCCAATATCAGTATTTTTACATTTTTTATTTTAATTTTATTATATATATGTATGCATGTATAAACCGCTGTCTATAATTTTCTACATTAAAATTGTTTTCTATTTATTTATTATTATCCTATATCAGTATTTTTACATTTTTTTATTTTAATTTTATTATATATATATATATATATATATATATACATATATAAACCTCTATCTATAATTTTTTACATTAAGATTGCGTCCTTTATCTTCTTTCTTCTTCTTTTTATTACAGACTCTTAACTTGATCTTCTATAACTGTCTTCGTCGATCTAATTCTTCAATGATAATTTTTTCAAGTGATTGTTAAAATTTTTCATACGAATATTCATTTTATACAGTTTTAACGGGACAGTTTTAGAGGTCTGCACGGGCCGGAATTTCCAGGCCCGGGCCCGGCCCGTAGGAAAAATTTTCCAGCCCGACCCGGCCCGTTTAGATTTTTATATTTTAGGCCCGGCCTGGCCCGTTTTGGCCCGTTACAATTTCTACGATTTCTAAAAAATTCAGATTTTTTTCATATAATTAAGATTTTTTTAAAGAATACAGCATACATATCTATGGAATGATTTTACACTATATTTTACAGGAAATACACATTAGCAACATTAATGATTACTAAGATTCTTAGGCTTTCAACAATCAAATAAAGATTCACTAAAAAATTAATATGGCTTAGAATAAAAGAAAAAAGAAAGAAAGTTAAAAACATTGTAACTTTTGAGGCTGTTTAATAAAAGAAGATTTATAAAAACATTTCTATATCATTCTATTAAAGATTGTAAATCCAAATTCAATCGTTAATTCAAATATGCGCCTTTCTGATACATTTCTAAATTCATTTTTTTCTCAGAAACGCATAGCAGGTATCTTTATTCAGAAACTATATAATCAAATGGCATTATCCATTTTTTGATACAAGCAATTTAAGAATACTGACAGGAAATAAATTATTGTTATAGTTAGCGTCTTCAATACAATTTCCGGAAGCGATAGCATGGGAAGGAAGAAAAACCTGCAACCATTTGAGAAACTATTGTATCTGAACAAGGTTATGCAAGTATTTTTTCATCAAAAATGAAAAATGCTATTCGATTCCAAATGCCCTCAATAGTCAGGCTTATCACTTTTATATTTTTAGAATTAAAAATTAATCTGAAAATGTGTCAAACTTTCGCGTTATTGAGAAATTAATTTAAAAACCATCAAGAAGTATATATATATCCAAAGATTAATCCAACATAAGTTTTTATCGCTGTCAATAATTTTACAAATTATGTAGTCTGCCCTACAGATCTTAAGAACAATTAAGTCTTGTTTCGGTCCGGCAAGTCTATATGCAGAAAAATAATGCAAGCTTGATCTCGGCCCGGTATGAGTCAGCTAAAAAAATATTAAAACGGGTTACACACAATTTAACTGTCCGATGCCGATTTCACACTGTACAAGTTACATTTTTATATTGATGCTGTAAAACTAGTATGGCTCGTGACGCACATTTATATTTATTCTCGTTAAAACCATTTGCGTTGAAAATAGATCATATTTTATGGTTTCTGCTTAAATCTTCAGAACGCCGGCAGGCTCGAAATTTTTTTTATCAGCCCGGCCCGGCCCGTATGGCCCGTTCAATTTTTTTGCC
This sequence comes from Maratus speculifer, assembly GCA_964019185.1. Lineage (NCBI taxonomy): Eukaryota > Metazoa > Arthropoda > Arachnida > Araneae > Salticidae > Maratus > Maratus speculifer. The sequence goes on along the minus strand of OZ025293.1, from coordinate 194,699,540 downwards.
GGTCCGGCCCGGCCCGTTGAGAAAACTATTCTGATTCTGCCGGTGCGGCCCGGCCCGTTAGAAATTTTGAAACGATTCCGCCGGCCCGGCCCGGGTACGGGCCATGGGCCAAGCCTGGTCCGGGTACGGGCCACGGGCCAAGCCCGGGCTCGTGCAGATCTCTAGACAGTTTACCTCACAATTGATCAAAAAATTGATTATTGTTAATAAATATTAAATGAAACCCTTTTAAACTGTGAATATTTAGACAACTCATGTTTATACATTCGGCAATAGCGAAATAGTGCAAATTTTGTTAATACACATGGAAAATTCCCCACAAACGAGAAAACATTAAACGGCTTTATCTCCAAGTTCACGATTTCTTCACTTCATTATTTTAAAAATGCTATAGCTTTTATATACATTTGAGAAAAAGATTAAAATTTTTTGGCCATTTTTTTCATTATATATATGATAAATCTGTGCGTGGAAATAGTTTTCAGGCTATTAAATTAATATTTTTAAAATTAATTGTTTTATATGAAGATGTGCGGGATTTTATCGTTTTACACTACCTATATCAGTAAAAACATTTTAGTAAATGTAATATTTGATGTATCTAAAAATCCATGCACAATATTGTGTAATACACATTTGAAAATCTAAAAATAATGATAATAATTGGGCTAAAATATTAATATTTGTACTCTCTTAAAACGAAAGAGTGGATTTGGCTGCTCAAGAAAGAGTTCTAGGTTATTGGATCGTGAATGAGTTGATTTCTAACCGATTCAGTCATCTTGGTTTGATTTTTTCTCTTTCTAATCCACTCATACAGCTTTAAAACTAAACAACTCAACTCAATAATGAAACAGCTCTTTTCCCGCTCTGATTTTCGCCGCTGACTCGTCACGTGACCTTGCAAGATAAGATGGAGACTTCTTCCGCCGCCGTTCGCTAAACAATTTGCTGAAAATGCCTTTTTTACGAAGTAAGTAAGTTTTATATAAGTATTTTACTTTAATTATGCTTTCTTTTAATAAATTTCCCTTCTCTTTTTAACAGACTAAAATTCATAACAGTATCATACCTTGAAATTAAAATGTCGTGTGATGTCAAAATTAAAATGTCATATTGAGGATGTGTTTAATGCATTTCTATATTAATAATTGGTGTTACAGTGCTGCTACAAAACTTTCGTGCTTTAATAAAATAAATTAGTATATTTAATCAGAGTAAAAAATGTTGATGCAATGTAAATATCTCGTTATTTAATTGCCTTGTATTAAAGTTTTGTAATTATTATATCTTTATTCATATAAATTTATCAAAACATTGTATTTATTTCTTGTTTGCAGTGTCTTAGTAAAAACGTGCTCCGGATTACATATATATTTATATAGAGAGGCTACATATATGGCATAATATGTAGTTTTTGAACACATTTCCAAGATTTTTTTTTCATTCTTAATGTTGAACTTGTGTTACTGTTTTGTTTGGCAAAGTTTCATACTATTATTGGACAAAATTATTGCATGCATGGTCTGTATTATAATAATCTGTTTAATATTTATAAGTTGTTACATAATGCATGCAGAAATAATAGTTTTCTTGTGCCTGCTTCCCAGGTAGCTTTAAATCTAAATGAGAATTTATAAATAAAACGAAAACAGTGGACAAAAGTTTGTCTTTCTATACTGGTAAATGCAAGTATTATTTCCTAAATATTATGCAACGATAACCAAAAAGCAAATCCTCTTTCTCTTTAGAAAATACCTTGCATTATCATTGCTTTCCCTTTCCCTTAACATTTTTTATGCATAGCCCAGTGGTAGAATTGATTTTAAAAAAAGTTACTGGTCCCAAAGACCAGTACGCATGAAAGTTTACTGGTCAGAAATAGTCATCAGTAGCCTGCTACATAAAATTCTATAAAATACTTTTAACCATCCCCCCCCCCTCTTCACACACACACTCCTACTAGAATGTAAAGTAAACCAAACTTCCTTTGCAGTTATACAAAATTTTTGGCATAATAAAATGGAAAATTACTATTTTATAAAAAAGTATGTAGTATGTAAACTAAAACTATAAAATTGCGTATTTTATTTCCGATAATTTATTTAACAGATAGTAAGGATTAATGCAATATTTTCTTATAATTATTTTTTCAAGTAATATTTTATGATTTGTGTTTGGTACGGTTTTCTCAGGCAGGAAAATTTATTTACTTGTCAGAGATGAAGTGGGTGTGCAGTGGAGTAGCTAGGATGGGTGACATCCCGGGACAGATGTAAAAGGTGTCAAGCCCCCCCCCCCCCCCCTCTTCCTCCTCCTTTCCAATCTGTCACATTTTTTCAATCTCAATTCTACATTCTTATAAAAAATAACCTTACCATTCCTTATTTACCTTTTGTCCTTCTGCATAAAAAAACCGCAGCAGTGAATCATCACTCGACCCATAGTCTGCATAAGTCAATGTCGTGTCTATACGTAGAAGAAAATTCTTTCTTTTAAAGTTTACTTTTGTTACCCACTCGTTGAATCGGTTGGTTTTTGTTCCCTGGTGCATATCTTATTTAGACACACCATTCTGTATAAAACTTCACTTTAGCAAAGAAAAAAAAAACTAGCTGTATTGCATCGTGAGCTAAAAATCTCATTTTATTTCCTAATTAGACTCCAAAATCTTATAAAATTGTATTTTTTATTTGCAAATAAAGATTTGGTGTCACCCTTTAGAGGATGACACCCGTGCAGGGCAATCGCTAAGACTTTTAATTGGTGGGGGAGAAGACCTTAAATTGCCAAGTCAAATTTTCATATTTGCCAACTCGTTTTATAATTTTGCCAAGTTACCACACTTAGAAAATGTAATACAGTTCTTATTTGTAAAAAGTTTAATATTTCCAATTAGAGTTGTAACTTTTGCAAATTCTATCAAAAATAGAAAATGTACTACAATTTTTATTAAAATTTTAATTAAATTTGCCAAGTGTAACAGCATTTACGAATATTTGGGGGGGAGGCTCCCCCCTGCCTCCCCCCCCCCTTAGCGAGGCCCCTGCACCCGGGTAATTTTCCTAATCAAGAAGAATTTCTTTTACAGCTTGACTAAAATCTTAAAGATCAATGAGTTATGTGTCTCTATATTCAAAATCACCATTACATATACATGCATCTTTATTGATAAAAATAAACATTGGATTATAAACTGTAACTTCATTTTAAAATGATTTAAATTAAATATTTACAATAAATTTATGTAAAAAATAAAAGAAATTAAAATTTAATTTAAACAGTATTAGCAAACTGTCTTATGTTCTAAGAATAAAGTGCTGTATACAGTGAAGAATTGATACTCTGAAAATCTTTATAACTAATCTTTTAATTACAGATTACAATATGCTCTTTATGTATTTAATGTAAATTGAAAGTAGTCTGATAAATAAAATATTCTTCTCCATAGCTATCCAAATAATAAATTTCAAATACTTCTTGAGATTTTGTTTCTTGAATGACAATTTGAAGTCAACATTTTTGGTCATAGATTTAGTAGATAACTAACAGGGGGGAAAAAATCACTATTATTAAAATGCTATAAGTAGCATCCAATCTTTGAAAACTCTCTTATTCGACTTCATATTTTGATTTTAATGCTTAAGATAACCTCCCCAATTAAGATTGGGGATTTCTTTTACAGCTTGAAATCTTATAAATTGTATTATGTTATTGCGTTAAATAATCTGCAGTTTAAAAAAAATTAAGATATTTTCTATTAAATATTGAATATTTTTAATCTATCTTATATTAGATCAATTTACATGTTCGAAGCTTTTTCTAAAGAGAAATAAATATATTCACCAATGCAGACTGATTTTAATCCTATACCCAAAAAATGATCTAAACCTGCTACATCCAATGCTTATTGCTGATATAAAATGTTAAAAATAGAAGTTATTTATATTCAATAATCTGACATACATAAATTATTAAGAAAAAGAGAAAATGTCATTAGATTTCTTCTGAAAAAAAAAAACAATTTTCTTTTTTTCGAAAAAAAAACCAGTTGGTTTAAACTAAACCGTTGTTTAAACCAAAAGGAGTAAACAGTTGTTTAAACCATAGTTAAAACCAATTGGTTTAAACCGTGCCAACCCTGGTCTAATTGTTGTAGGTTCTATCTTGTATTATATAAATATGCAAATATATAGAAAAACAACTAAAAATCCACAAAAACCTGTATTGGTTGGGTATTTGCCAACGCTGATACATTTTGAAAGTAGCAACAAAGGTGAATTTTTAACAATATTTTATAATGTTGCTTTAAGAACTTTCATTTTAAATTTGTTTTTAAAATGGTGATTTATTTTAAGATTGTATCAGAAGTAACACCATGATTTAAACAAGCAGATAAGTGTAATCGCACAGGATTTATTTATTCAATTTCCATTTTATTCATGGTTGGCTAAATTTTCAGTAGTGTAATATTTATAAAGCTAAAATTTTTAGTGTATGGTTCATTTTTTGTTTAGACTATGGATGGGAAATTTTATAAAACATTTAATCTGAAAACTGCAAAATATTTTAATATGTACATAATCATTCCTTAACATTATATTTATTGCTATTTAACTTAATTTCAATATTTTCTTTTAACACAGGAAGATGATTTCATGGAGCAGTAAAATTCTACTGTGAGGAGTCAAATTCAACAATCTTATTTAATCTCAAGGATTTTCAAGAAAGCGTCTATTTTGCCTAAGATTTTAAAAGTTGGACAAACCAGTGGACAGATTACAATATGCTCTTTATGTATTTAATGTTTAATGCAAATGGACTGTTATATTTATAAAGGTCCTGTTAAAGATATTATTGAAACTTGTTTATCTGATGTTGGAAAGAATTGTTATCAACTAATGTTAGGTTTATTTTGTTCTTGCTAAATAAAATGTTTTTGTTGTTAAATAAAATTAGTTTTTTTTTCTTTCTTGCAACATTCTAAAATGCACATTTACTAACTTTTGACATAAAATGCTGCAGTCTTATGCTTTTATATTTATTTAAAAGTTAGTTGATTTAAGAAACATTGAATAAAATAAAAATTAAAAGATTAATTAAGAAGAAATAAGTTGTTCTTGAATATAAATTCAAGTTTTAACAAATGTTTTAAATGATATAAAGAACAATTGCACATGGTCAATAAATCCATTTCTCAGTTATTTCTGCATTTAATTTTTGTACTACAATATTTAGTTGAAGGTTCTTCATACAATAAAATAATTGTCCATAATCCAAATTTTAGCTATACAAGTTTTTTAATGGCATTCCTCCACATTTCCCAATTGCAATGTGCTTATATTAATGCTATGGGTAACAATTATTTTATCTAAGATTTCAAAGCCATTTCAGATTTCAAACTAAAGAATTAAAATATTTTTTTAAAATTTAGTCAGTTTAAGAAATATAAGATTTTGATTGAGATTTAAATCGAGGAATAATTACAACAAGGTATCATGGGTTGATGTTTATCCATTTAAAACATTTTCAATTTCATTTATTTAAACCCTGCACTGGCCATGCGTGTGTGTGTGTGTGGGGGGGGGGGAATACTTTTTTAAATTTAGGTTTTATGTTTTTTAATACTTTCTTTTTCAAAACTGGAAACAGTTTTGAAAAAGAAGACTTCAAAAGAAGAAAGGAAAAGAAGACTTCTTCTTTTTTTCAAAACTTTCTGAAACTCCTATTAATATAAAAAAAAACTAACCAAAATTGCAAAAGTAAAAACTAACCCACTTACAGATCATCCTCAAATATTCTATGTCCCCCCCCCCCAAAAAAAAAGATAAAAATTTTAAAATCCAAACAAGATATTTGAAAATAACTTCTGCATAGGATTATCTAAACTCTTAAGGGGAACAATCAGCTTCTGACATTGTGGTGCTGAAGTTGAGTCGTTGGGCTGATATCAAGTTTATTTTTTCAATATTTTTTAGTAAGATGCCTAAGATTGGTTTATTTGATTGAAATCGTAAATTTTTAATAAAAAAATAATTGTTATTTGCAATTAAATCAGAAGCTAATGAAAAAATTAAAATTATATATAAGCATGTCTGAAGCTGTAAGTATCATTGGAAAATATGTAAACTTGAAATTGCCCAAGAAAAGAAAGGAAAAATCCCATTAGCACCACAGCATCAGAAGCTGATATTCTGTTTAATGTTGTTCGGGTGCTGTTGTACAGTTATGCAAATTTAGGCAGTTTGCATGAATAAGTGTTTTCAAATTTGCAATTTTGAGATCACCAGTATTTTCAATTTAATGAATATATGTACTTTTAAATTTAACAAAAGAAAATATTGATGTTAAAAATTTCTGATTTGACAGAATAATAAAAAATTCATGTAAGCTCTATTTAATTTTGTATAACGATTCAATTGCCTTTTCCCCTAAATTGACATAGGAAACAGTTTCATTGAATTAGAAAGAAAAAAAATGCTTTTATGATTCATTAAAGAACTTTCAGTCATATAAATTAGAACGTTTTAAGTCTTGTTAATTAAAGACTTGGAAGAAATATTGGAGAATCCATGTTACAGCTTTCCAATCTCTCTCTCTCTCTCTCTTTATATATATATATATATATACCCTTGTAATGTCAATAAACAGAAATTTAAATCCGAAATGAGAATTTAATTGCAACACTTTAAAATGTGGCAATAATTCCATGTTATATTGAATTTCATTGATAAAAATTAATCGAGGATTACTGAATTTAGTTTTAAATGATGTGATTTTATTTAGACGATTTAGAAATCGCTTGAAGATTTTTGTAATTTTAAGCAATTTTGCTTTTCTTAAGAGTGAATTTATTCACTTCTACAAATTCAAGGAGTTTTGGATTAACTCTTAAATGAGTTGATTTCATTCATGTATGAATTGGTTACAAATCGCCTAAGTGCTACTGGATTAAATAAAAAATGACAACATTTCACTCCAACTTGATTTGATAACAAATCGCTCAAGTGCTACTGGATTTGCCTTAAATTATTTCACTTCACTCAAATACGAGTTGGCTGCAGCTAACTCAAGTGCTACTCGATTTAATTCTAAAGACTTCATTTCACTCAAGTATGATTTGGTTACTAATCGCTCAAGTGCTACGAGATTCAGTCTTAAATGACTTCATTTCACTCAAGTATGACTTGATTACAAATCACTCAAGTACTACTGGATTTAACTTTTATTGATTTGATTTCACTCAAGTATGAGTAAAATAGAGATCACTCAATCATGAGTTGATTAAAAACAGCTCATTCACTTGAGTTGTTTCAGCTCTTCTTGAGAAGGTTCCTTTCAACATGGGAAAAGAGTGGATTTCAGCTCAACTTGAGTTAATTCAGCTTTTTCGTTTTAAGAGAGTAGAGGTAGTAAAAAAAATAAGTTAGAATTTTCTTAAAGTTTTTAATTAAATGTGCAATTTTTTTCAAAATGTACTTTTAGTTGAATATTGAAATGCGATGAGTACAGCATCTGTAACATATTTAAAAAAATAAAAATAATTGTGGAAAAGGGACTGTCATAAGTCATCGTATAACTCAAGTTTTGTAGCAAAAGATTTTTTTTAAGATTTACAAATATAAAGTTTTCCACCATACGATTTTCCAAGTTGCATTTTCTTGAAAACGACTGTTACAGTTAGGAAAACCCTGTAAAAAGAAATAAATATTATCATTTACGATTTTTTTCCCTGCAACTTTTATTTAAAAAAAAAAAAAAAAAAAAAAAAAAAACATGATATGCTTTTTTTATTACACATTTTCTGTATAGACACAACATGATATTTCATATAGAAGTACTCAGATGCATTTAAGTCATTTATCATTACTGTCCATCTCTTTACTTCTATTTACTGCAAACGATTAATTCGAAGCTTTTGAAGCAGGCTGTTACTTAGGCCATGGGGCGATGATCATTATCGTTGAACTTCATTGCCACACTGGGGGGGCCAACCTAATTCCTGCATGAATATTATAAGGATCGTTAAAACTTTCGAAATCACAAAAGTTCTGGATCCGAAAGTTGTCTATTAATTAATAATTACGATAAAAACAGGGAACTCTTTTTTTGATAGGTTTTGTAAAACGATCTGCGATTGGCGTGTTTTTGACCCAACAGCCAATAAAAAGAGATCTTACAAATGTTTCTCCGATGAAAAACGTAAACAAACTGTCGTCGATTAGCCGAAAAGCGAAAACGACTGTCAATACGTTTCTCTTTAAATCTTTATACAATTTATTGATATTCTTAAGTTTTAGTTAATACTTGTATTAATAAAAACGTTATCGTGTCATCATGTCGACACCGAAAATATGTTGTATACATTTTGGAAGTGAAGAAAATGATAGGATAATTTCCTTTTCTCAGAAAAGTTGGCAGAAAGTAGCCGATTGTAAAGATAAGTGGAAAGCACTCGGAGGTTTTGAAGGTAGCCTAACAGATTTTTTGAACCAAATTCCACTTGATGAAACATCAAATTTGCCCCTGGATACTTTTGGATACCATAAAAAATGTTATTGCAAATTTACAGATGTAACAAGAATTTCGGCAGCTGAAAAGAGGTTTCAGAAAGAATCTGTAAACAAGCCAGTATCTGTTAAAGATAGTGAAAATGAATTGCATTCTCAATCCAAGCGTGCTTTAAGAAGTAATGTTGGATTAGGTCCATTTGCAAGAAAAAATGAGTCTGTTCTGCCCCCCTTGTGCATAATTTGCAAAAGTGAAAAATACATTAAAGATAAAAGCTGTGGAAAAAGAAAAAAAGAAAAATTAAGCCAATGTGAGACAAATGATAATCTAATTTTAAATGCTGCCATTCAAAAAAAAGATGAAGCTTTACTTATACAAATACAGGGCAAAGATTTAGTTGCTATTGAGATGAGATACCACAGATCATGTTACAAACATTATGTAAAATTTCTTACTAAAAATAAAAAAACATCATCAAACAGTTATGAGCCATATCAGTTTTCATTTGAAATTTTTTGCAATGAAATTATTGAAAAACGCATTTTGTTAAAACATGAAGTCTTGCGTATGAATAAACTTACAGAACTTTTTATGAATATAGTGCGTGAACAAGAAAATCCAGACATTTGTGAATACAGAAATTTTCAATTAAAGTTCAGATTGCAAAACCGATATCCTCAGTTGTGTTTTATAAAACAATCCCGACAAAATAAATGTCAGCTAGTTCTGTGTGAAACATCTAGGGATACGCATCATGTAATAAATATAAAAAGCTCATCTGAAACTGAAAGTGATAGCTATGATGATGATTTCCAAACTACTCATAAGGAAAATCCACAGCATCCTAATGTTTTAAGAGACTTGTATACAGCAGCATGTGCCTTAAAAGGTTTAATTAATGAAGCACCAACAATGTCTTCTTCCTGGCCTCCAAACACCTCAGACTTGACAATCGAAGCTGCTTCCAGGTTAGTTCCCAGAGAATTGTTTAACTTTTTAGCATGGTGCGTTGGTGCTTCTGAAGAAGTTTCGATAAGTGAGTATGTGGAAGTGCCAAAAGATATTAAATGTAAACTTTTGTCTATTGCACAAGATATTTTGTATTTGTCCAACACTAAGCGTCATACACCAAAACATCTGGCTCTTGGGATGACAATTCGTCATTTAACCGGCTCATCAAAACTGATTGGCTTATTAAATGGCCTAGGACACTCAGTATCCCACACTACAACTTTGCAGCATGATACAGCTTTGGCTGTTTCTCAGTTAAAAAATAACAGTGTGCTACCAAATGGAGTGTCCAAAGGTATCTTTTCTACTATTGTCTGGGACAACAATGACTTTGGTGAAGAAACTTTGAGTGGATCTGGAACCACTCACAATACAAATGGTATTATTCTCCAGTGGGCAAAAAATTCTCTTCTTTCTTGTTCTGCTGATGACGAAAATAAAATAGAAAGAAAGGGAAAGAAGTTGAGTCTTGAAGTGACTTTGCCATCGATAGAATTTTTTACGGGAAAAAAGAAGTATGGACCTCCCCTATGCACTGAGGCAGAACTCCCAGAGACTGATATAAATGATAATCATTCTATCCAACAACATCCACGCTTAATTGATGATCTTTTTTATATTAGTAAAATTTTCAAAGATGATAATATGGCACTTCCTGGATGGACAGGATTTAATACATTACTTCTGAAACCTGATCCTCCAAATTCTAAAACTCACATTTATTATCTTCCCGTTATAGATTCCAACCCAACCGACATGTCAACTGTAAATACAATTTTACATCGGAGCATCCAGATTGCAGACGAACTGAATGTCAAAAGCCTTGTGTTGGTGATGGACCAAGCACTGTATTCTAAAGCACAACAGATCCGATGGCAAAATGACACTTTTCAGAAAAGGCTTATTTTAAGATTGGGGGAATTCCATACAACAATGGCTTTCCTTGCTGTGATTGGCAAGCGATTTCGGGATGCTGGCTTAGAAGACGTTTTAATAGAATCTGGTATTGTTGCCCATAATTCTGTAGGAGGCGTTATCAGTGGTCATCATTATAATAGAAGCATACGAGCTCATAAACTGATGGCTGAAGCATTACAAAGATTACGCTATCAAAATTTTATTGAAGAAAACGATCCCAGTATGCATTCAGCTGTTGCTAGTTATTTCCAACAAATTATTGATGGAATTTCGAAGCAAGAAATTAATTTACTTTTAGATGACCATCTCAAAAATCATCTACAACAATATGCAGAATTTGTATCCAAAAAATGCTCAAATCCAACATATGCCTTTTGGAATTCTTATCTTGAAATGGTTGAAATTTTACTTTTATTGGAAATTGGAAGTTGCATTTATCTGCAATACATTCTATGCTTCCGTGGTTTTTTGCATATGATCGCATTAATTATGCCAGGTATCTGCCTATTTATTGGTGTGAAATGATGAATATTAGCAAAACTCATCCACTAGTACATTCTGAGTTTCTGTCAGGAAATTTTGTAGTGCAACAACAAAAGAATTATGGATTTTCAAAAACAGCATGTGACCAAGTTATTGAGCAGACAATGAATAGAGACTCTAAAACTAAAGGAGGCTTAACTGGAATTACTCATCGTAAAGATGCTGTTCATCGATGGATTTTATCGCATCATGCTAGGGCATTAATCTCAAATCAATGTGAACTGATGGCTGGAAAGCGGGATTTTTCTCGGAATCGCAAAGAACTGGATATTTCTCGCATTAAACATGATGAACAATGCATAAAAAACATTTGTGACACTATTAAATCAATGTGTAATCCATTTGATCAATATGACAAGGAATTGACCAACATAGTTACTGGTTGCATAGCACCAACATATGTACAAACCGATTTAGAAAATGCTTTTAATATTGGACATGCTGCTTTCAAGGAATTCCTCTGTAAAAGACTTACAGATGCCAGCACTGAAGATTTTTTTTCTCCAATTAAAAATTTAAAGCTAAAAACATTTTCTGATGTAAAAAAATCCATTCAAATGAAAACTAAAGAAGAAAATGTAGTACTAAAAGCTGATAGAAATTTGCTTACCCGCCTTCTGGTTATTGCTAAAGTAAAAAATTTTGATCTGGAAGAGCTCATGAAATATAATCTTAGCCCAGTACCACCTGCTCTTGGAAATTATGATGGAAGCATCACAAAAACTAATAAGGCTAGTTTAATGAATCATTTAGTGACATATTCAGCTGTTGTATCTTCTAATCAGCTTCAAAATTCTGCTTTAATTGTAGATGGTATGGCCTTGCTTCAACAAATGAAATATACTGCAGCAACATTTGGAGAATTGGCCATATTTATTTTGAATTACTTAATTTCATTAGGAAAGCATTACAACTGCAGAAGAGTTGATTTTGTAACTGACACATACCCGGATGTAAGTATTAAAGCTAGAGAGCGTGAGCGACGAGCATTATCTGGTACAGAAATAATTAAAATTCATCATTGTAATCAGAAAATACCAAAACAAATAAAAGAGTTCTTAGGATCAGGAAAAAACAAAGAATCCCTTGTGCAATTTTTTTATGAAATATGGAAAACAATAGATCCATCTAAACTACAAGGCATTGTAATTTATATGAATCACAAAAGTTCCTGTCATAGGTTTCAAGATGATGGCAATAAAGAAGTTTCAGTTGATTTAATACAAGACCTTGTATCAAATCATGAAGAAGCTGATACAAGAATAATTTTGCATGCTGCCCATGCCTCGCGACATTTTTCAAACATTATTATCAAAAGCCCCGATACTGATGTCTTTATGCTTGCTGTTGCTTTTGCTCCAGATATACCTGCTTCTATATTTTTTGCAAGAAATTCAGATTCATCATCATTAATTTTGGTGAATTCAGTTTGCAATAAACTTGGTTATAACATTTGTAAAGCTGTGTTGGGGCTGCATGTATTTACAGGGTGTGATTCTGTAAGTTGTTTCAAAGGTAAAAGCAAAATTAAAGCCTTTAAATTGCTAATTGGATCAAATGAATACATTTCTGCATTTAAGGATCTTGGCAAATTCTTCCCAATATCTTCTGATGTAATGGATGTTTTAGAAAGCTTCACATGCAAATTATATGGCCAATCATGTTGCAGTATTGATCTTTGCCGCTACAACTGGTTACGACTTGGTTTTAGTACTGACACAACATTGCCACCAAACAAAGACAGCTTAACACAGCATGCATGCCGGGCTAATTATCAAACTGCTATTTACAGACAAAGTCTCTCAAATAAAATGAACATTCCAGCACCAGAAAATAATGGTTGGAGGCTTATTAACAACAAATTAGAAATACTGTGGTTGTCTCTTCAACCGGTTCCTAATGTTTTAATTCATCAAGTGCATTGCAAGTGTAAAAAATCATCTTGCAATACTGCATTGTGTTCCTGTCGTGGTTCTGGAATTCCCTGCACAGAACTTTGCGGCTGCATTGATTGTCAAAATATACACATAATTGATCTTGATTATCAAAGTGAAATATTAACCGATTCTGAAAATGAAGATGATACATTAGCTTTTGGTATGTAGATTGACATTTATGGACGGACATATACATATATATATATATATATTTGGAACCTTAAACCAGCTTCAGTATATATTCTCTTTACTTCCATCAAATTAATAATTCTTATTAGATGACTTATTTATGTATTGAATTATATGCTATTTTCTTTACATCAGTTGTACACAATTACTGAATTAATGCACAGATCGCTCCAGGTTTCTATCAAACATGGTACATCAGTATGTTATGTAATTTTCTTAAATTTATGTTTTTTATATTCTTTAGTTGAGATGCAGCATATCTTTGAAAGATTTTGTGCCATAAAATCAATACAACCAACCTATTACTGAACTACTTGTTGACATAATATATTAGATTTTGTTTTATTTGATGCATCTATCTATATATACTATAGCACCTGCTGTGCTGATATACATTTCTTGCTTTCTAAGATTCTATACCTATTCAATTTTTTGTTTCCTCATTTTGAAAGAAATATTTATATTATTTTCTATACAGTTGCACTATTTTATGTAATTTTATTTGTTATGCTCTAATAATTAGTTTTTGGTACATAGATTGACATTTATAGATATATTTTTGGGGGATCTAAAATCAGCTTCAGTAATTCCTCTGTACTTCCCTCATTTTGAAAGATATCTCTTATTCATGCATTTTATTCTGTTTGATCTGTTGTTATTAAGTTGCCATATACCTTCTATGCTTGATATGTTTTTGCTTAAAGGGTCATTTTAATTTTACACACAGATTATTTCATATCTGAAAAAGACGAATTTTTTATGTAAAACATACTTAGTGTTTTTTTTCGCTGTCATTACCAATTTTAATAGGATTTGCTCGTTTAAAAATTATATTATGCTTAAAACTTGAAAGATATTATTTCTTTAGTACTACTAAAACATTTTTATTTTCATATACAAGCTTTTTTCTTATAACAGAACATACTATAATAATTAAATTATCACATAAAGTAAATCTCCAATTTTATGGTTTGTTATATTTTTTTATTAAGAAGTGAATGCCCCAAGATTCTGAAATATTTGTCATGTGACCTCAGCTATCATATATAATTTACTTATACTCATGTCAAAAAAGTGTACAAGACAACACAAATAATGTTTATAAGTAAACAAGAAGTGACAATATTTATTTTTAATATTTGTTATGAATACCCAGTTAGTGAACAAATTTGTGTTTCTCTCAGGAGGGTATTTTTTCTCTACATAACATTTGTTACCGACATGCAGCACTTTTATGTTTGTCATTTTAGAATGATTATTGCTAAAATCAATCAAAAGCTGTGTAGGCACAGTGTGTTCAAAGTTAATGTGGATCGATAGCGCTGTCAACAGAAATTAACCTGGAATGCTGAAATTTAGCCGAGTTATAAGAAATAAAGTGTAATGAATTCGCCGAAGAAACTTGACCTCCTCATACTGCTTAGACGACAATTAATGGATGAGCACCAAAATCGACTGAAAATGTAGATTTTATAAAATGTTTTTAAATAGAAAAGTTATGTAAGCACAGTGTGTTCAAAGTTGATGTGGATCGATAGCACTGTCAACAGAAATTAACCTGGAATGCTGAAATTTAGCCGAGTTATAAGAAATAAAGTGTGTATAATGAATTCGTCGAAGAAACTTGACCTCCTCATACTGCTTAGACGACAATTAATGGATGAGCACCAAAATCGACTGAAAATGTAGATTTTATAAAATGTTTTTAAATAGAAAAGTTATGTAAGCACAGTGTGTTCAAAGTTGATGTGGATCGATAACACTGTCAACAGAAATTAACCTGAAATGCTGAAATTTAGCCGAGTTATAAGAAATAAAGTGTGTATAATGAATTCGCCGAAGAAACTTGACCTCCTCATACTGCTTAGACGATAATTAATGGATGAGCACCAAAATCGACTGAAAATGTAGATTTTATAAAATGTTTTTAAATAGAAAAGTTATGTAAGCACAGTGTGTTCAAAGTTGATGTGGATCGATAGCACTGTCAACAGAAATTAACCTGGAATGCTGAAATTTAGCCGAGTTATAAGAAATAAAGTGTGTATAATGAATTCGCCGAAGAAACTTGACCTCCTCATACTGCTTAGACGATAATTAATGGATGAGCACCAAAATCGACTGAAAATGTAGATTTTATAAAATGTTTTTAAATAGAAAAGTTATGTAAGCACAGTGTGTTCAAAGTTGATGTGGATCGATAACACTGTCAACAGAAATTAACCTGAAATGCTGAAATTTAGCCGAGTTATAAGAAATGAACGGTGTATGGGGGAGGGGGAGTTTCAATCTCCATTCCTCCGAATTGACAAATGATAATCCAATCAGAAATACCCTTTCATTCATCACTGTTTTCTGTCAATTTTGTAATTTTTATATAATTTAAATGTTTGCATAGTACTGTATATAATTTTTTTTAATGTAAAAAGGCAATTTCTTTCATTTTGGTACTGATTTACAATGTTATTAGTACTATACTTGTTTATAAATGCCAAACATTAGAATGTAAACCAAAAAGTGACCTGTAATCTGCAAAATTCTGTAATACACAAAACTTTTTATCCTGATCTTTGAAATTTATAGGGAGTGTACTATTTATTATATGTATCCGTTTATTATTATTTTATTTGCATTTTTATGCATGATATATTTGATTTTGTATGAATAAATTGATTTTTAACACTGACAATTTTTCTTTCATTTCAAATAAACATTTTTATAAACAACCCCCCCCCTTTTTTTTTAAAGGATATTTAGTTTTATATATTGTAATGGATGTGGCGGAGATAAATGTACTTATCTGAAGCCGTATCATTAGATGTAGTACACATGTGGAGAAATGAACCTGTTTAAAAAATATGAGACATATTTGCCAGGTGAAGCATAAAATATGAATGTAAAGTTATGCAGAACAAACTAATTTATTGTGATAAATCCTATGATTACATCTGGCAGTTTCTACTATTTCAAAATAGAGGTGCACTGGTTAGCAATCACCATATGGCAACTACATTTTTTTACTTTAGCTCCTAACTGTTGTTTTTTTTTTTATAAATGTGGTAATGTATTTTAATTTTGTAATTGATCGATGAGTATGTTAGATCAAACAAAAATATTTTATGCAAATTTTCACAATGAAAATATGGATATATATTCTTTAGTTCTGTGACTTTTTCTGTAATGCCTTTCCTTTCTTCATAATAACCACAGTGTTTACATTCATAATTTTAATTCAATGGATAAATTTTCAGATTATCTGCTACTAAACATTAAAATAGAATGCACATTTTCAGCATTCATTAAAAAATTAAAACAATGTATGTCTGTATTATAAATCTGATCAAATAATTCCTTGACAATAATCTTTTTTTATGATTTTAATGCTATCTTAATGCCATATTAAGCCGAAAGCAAAAATGGCCCGAGAAAAATTATATTTAAGATAGAATTAAATTTCTAATAAATACTTTGCAACTGAAATAAAAAAAAAAAAAAAAAAAAAAACCTTCACTTCATATAACATGCCTTAAATTATGCTTTGGTTGTACACAGTATATAAGATTTTTTTTTTTTTTAAACTAATGCTTGTTTACAATTATACAGAAGGTGTTTTATTTTCGAATGAAGTAATTTACTATAAAATCTGTTAAATTAAAAATTTTATAATGAAAAGGTTTTGAGCAACTTTAAAATCTTGGTAAGTAATAAGAAAATGTGTTGAAAGTTTTTAAAAATGGATGTCAAGTTGAATAAAATTTATAGTTTTCATGCTGCATGAGTATACCAAAAGCTAAATATATATTTTTTAAATTTCAACCTTATGTATTTATTATACCACGGTATATTTCTTTATAGTTGTAATACTAAACACTACGATTAATATACCAAATAGTTTTGAGAAGATCAAATATTAAAAATAGTGGGAAATATGAATCTATGCAAAACTAACTATTGCAATTTTTTTTATTATTATTATTCCTCCTTCAGCTCTCTCTCAATTTAATTTCTATAGTTCCCTGACATTTAGTAAGTTAAAACATCTAAAATAATTGAAATATTCATAATGTGATAATCACGATAATTAAGTTGAACAATAAATAATTCTCACAAATGTCTAACTAATTAATTGCTAAATTTATTTGAAAATAACTGTTTTGTTTCATTAGTAAGCTTTCATTAAATTCTGGTACTAAATACAGTTATAAAACAATTTTATTTATTACTTTTTTGTGTCTGTGGGGGGGGGGGAGGGGGCATCCATTACTGGAATCTTAATTGTTTCAATATATTTATATTATTTAAATTAAATTTTGATTAATATTGGAAATGAGACTATGAGAATGAATAGATTAATATGTTGAAAAAAAAACTGAGATATAATTATTAATTAAAAAATATTTTTAAGAGATTTTTTAAGGATATCCATCACTGGCATATTTTAAATAAAATTGTCCATCAAATATTAAAAATTTGTAAAATAAATAAATAAATAAAAATAAAAAAAAATAAAAATATTTTTTTCATATAAAAATATTTTTTTTCTGCAATATTATGAAGAATATATGTAAAAAAAAAATCAGATGTACAGTTTGCATAATGGGACATACGGCTGTTTTGATTGATATTAGTACTTAAAGAAGTCACAATAAATAAAATTGAGATGGAAATCTAGAGTAAAATGTTGATAAAATCATCTTTGGTGTACTTTTAAAATTGCAAATATGCCATAGCATATGATTTCAAAATTATTTTGTCAAAATATTTCATTTTGGAGCAATGTAAGTTAGTTTTTAAACAAAAAAAGTGAAATTTTCGCTAGTTTTTTACGCTATCCACGGCGAATTCATAAACGGACGCTTCCGATTGGTTAATACGTAAGCGAAGGGAGAGATTGAGCCAATCGACTGTTAGATGTTATGCGAAAATAGTTCGTTATATATTTTGTTTATTTTCTTATTAATGAGCAACTTTTACGTCCAGAACTTTGACAATTTCAATGTTTAAGAACATTTTATAGCATAAAAATGTAAAGTTAAGTTGCCCCCCCAAAGTTGCAACGGAAATCTGTTTCTAAGCCTCTTTTCAACGATCGCCCCACGGCCTATACTCTTTTGAAGCAGGCTGTTACTCTTTTGAAGCACATTTCTTCAACATGTGCACATAAAAAAATACCGTAAACTGGAATTACTTTGACCTTTCAGGGCCACTTTGTCAGCTTGTAGTCGGGCGGGTTTATTATTGTTTTATATATATATATATATTGGTGTGTTTTATTTATGTAATTAATTCTTGCTTTTCTCATAGGTCTTAAGCAGTAATTGAAAATTGAGGACCTACGAAAAAACACTAAGGGTCCGACATTATCGCATGGACACTGAAGAGAATGCGGCAAATGCATAGCACCTGTCAATAATAGCATAAGTAAAAAACTAGCTGCCGCAACATTCCAAACACCACGGAGTACTCTTGTCAATAAGTGTCTTGGAAGACGCATCAAATCTGTGGGATGTCCGAAAATCCTAAATCATAAAGATGAACTGTTGATTTCCATGACTTTGAAACTCGTGGTAGACTGAAATTTTCCCTTAACCAATCACAATGTCAAGATGGTAATTAAAAAATATTTTAATTGGACATAGTGTTAATATACCTATATTGATTAAGAACACTTCGGGTGATGATATCGGATTGCTCCATCTCCATCCCTGGGTCCTTTCAGGCTGTTGTGAATCGTTCGACGAAGGACTTCGACTCGGGTCCCTGTTGCAAACCGCTAGGCGGCTACTACACGGGCGCACAGATCCATCCTCCCTCACTATCAAATGTCTACGCGTTAATGGCCAAGTCACTGTCCAGCGCACGTCACGATGGCCACCGTTCCCAAACTATAGTCCATTTAAATAATGGAGGCGGCTAATCTTGACGAGGTGAAACTGCGTTTCCGCGAAACGTTATAGAACTGCATGTGATTTCCCCCCTCAGTTGGTGAAGGTAAGGAGTGAGCTTGTCAAGGTCACCCGCCTCCGCAATTTAAATGGACTATAGGGATGAACAGCCGATAACGACATCTCCTAGCCCATCGGAAGAACTGAATGGTTCCTTCGCTTGGTTCACCCCTTGAGTGCCCACGACGAGTCGCCGGACAACCGAGAAGGCACCGAGGCCAACCACCCATATGCCATGGACCCCCGAGAGGGAGTTGCTTTGTGACTGCCCCCCCCCCCCCCCCAAGATCAAATCCTATGAATGAGGAAAAACATTTGTTGGGGCCAGACGGAAAGAATAGATACCCCTTGCAGGAAGGCACGGGAGACGGGGAAAGCCCCCCCCCCTCCTTGACCGCATAAACACGGTCTCGCTCTTGGGTTTTTGCCCTCACTCTCGTGCATACCGACTTAATAACACTTAGAGTGCACCTGCTGCGTACCGTCCGAGAGATCGCATCGTAGCTGTACCTAGAGGGCCCGAGAAAGCTCCCCCTCAACAGCATATCAAGTGATGATATGATGAATACTTTCACACAGAGAGAAAACAAAACTGTGGAAAATTATATATTTTTCATAATAAATCATAAAATTTAATTTTTGCAATACCATTAGGGAGTCTAAGAGGTGTACGTTTTTACTTTGCACCTATATCTTAGGTAACTTAGTATTAAATCGTCCATTGAGAGCATTTAAAGCATCTTTGTAATTAGGTTACAAAATTACCCGATACGCGAAGTAACTTTGTCCCCTCATTTTTTATTTTTTACTGTACTTCTCGTAAAATTTGAATCCGCTTTGATGTTGAAGGGAATTGTTTGATCGATAAGCCTGCATTTTTACTTTCTTTTATCTTAATAAGAAGAAAATATTAAATTCGTGATAATTTTCGAAATCCGGTTATCGACGGATTTACAAGTTTTAGTGGGTCAGAGAACCAGAAAAACATGTTTTTGCAAAATGTTTTTACAAAAAGAACTACTGCAGATTCAGAATCAGATTCAGATTCAGACTCGGTGTAATGGATTTTCATAAAATTTTAGATTTATTAGTACATGATATACCATGAAGCTGATTACGTTTTGGCGCAAATCGCTCAACAGGTGGCGCTGCCATGGCGCACTATTCGCGGTTATTGCAATAGCTCTATTCAAGAACTAAGATTCTGCCAGATTTCAATATAAACCAGATCTGATTAGTTTTTTGTGTATCTCGCTCAACAGGTGATGCAACTATGCTGCATTATTCACTATTTTCACAATAGCCATATTTCAAGAACGACTGCATGGATTTTCATAAAACTTTATACTTAGTTACTACTTGATGTAACTTGAGGCTGATTACATTTTGGTGCAAATCGCTTAACAGGTGGCGCTGCCATGGTGCATTATTCGCGATTATCGCAAAAGCTCTATCTCAAGAACTAATACACGGAATTCCACAAAACTTTAGATTGTGTCAGATTTCAATATAAAATAAATCTGATTAGTTTTTGGTGTTTATCGCTCAACAAGTGGTGCTGCTATCTTGAATTATTTACAATTCCCTAAATAGCCATATCTCAAGAATTAGTGCATGGATTTGCATAAAGCTTTACATTTAGTTAGTACTTGATATAGCATGGTGCTGATTACGTTATGAAGCAAATCACTGAACAGGTGGCGTTCCCACGGTTCATTATTCATGATTATCGCAATAGCTTTATGTCAAGAACTAATGCAAGTAATTTTCCAAAACTTCAGATTCAGTTAGTCCCCGATATAGAATAGTGTTGTTTAGATTTAGATGTAAATCGCCCTACAAATGGCACTTCTTTGCTGCATTTTTCATGATTTTTGAATAATTGTATCTCAAGAATTAAAGCATGAATTTTCATCAAACTTCAGATTTTGTGAGTACCAGATAAAAAAAAATTTCCTGATTTGTTTTCGGTGTAAATCACACAACATCTGGCGCTGTTATGCAGTTTTTTAAAGATGTTGCAACAGCTCTATCTCAAAAACTAATGCCCCAATTTTCATCAAACTTTAGATTCTGTTATAAGTTGACATAAGTTTTTGCTGACTA
Source organism: Maratus speculifer (assembly GCA_964019185.1). Classification (NCBI taxonomy): domain Eukaryota; kingdom Metazoa; phylum Arthropoda; class Arachnida; order Araneae; family Salticidae; genus Maratus; species Maratus speculifer. The sequence continues at coordinate 194,678,380 of OZ025293.1, read as the reverse complement.
GATTTTGATTTAATTCCCCTAACCGATGGCGCTGATAAGATGCATTTTTCAGAAAGTATTAACATGCATAAGATAGAAGAAAGTTTTAGGATATCCACATGTGACTAGTTTTTAGACCGGAATTCGATGAATAAAAAAAGTTATATACAAATATGTGTCAGAAATGTGACAAAGTATCACTTATGGTAAGACATTTAACATATAATTAATCTTTAAACGATATAATTATAGCGTAGTATTAAATTTCACTTTATCGACTTTAAACGTAATATAAAATAAGTAAAACTATCTACACTGTAAAAAAATTCAAGAGGTTACTAAAAATTTCTTAGTAAATTTGTATTCCACAGAATTTTTTAGTAACCATTACAATTTTTTTTTTTTTTTTTTTTTTTTTTTGCAAGTGAAACAAACATTTCTTTTGTAAACTGAACAAAAGAATTTTTTGTATAACTAACTTAAAACTTTTTAGTATGAGCCTCCAAGCAAATTTTAGTAATAGGTCCAAAATTATTTTTAGTAACCATAACGTGTGCCCGAAGGGCAGGAGCCTCCTTTGAGCTGCATCCAGTGGGTAAAAAGACAGACTTCTCAAACGGAAGATTTTCGGCAAAGCCGCAATAGATGGCAGCACCAAACATTGCTACCTGCTCTATTTTCACATGTTTCTAAAGGGGAGGGAAAGTTCAGAGATCATTACCAATGGTAACTGCTACGACAGGATTTTCATAATCCCTTTATTTAACAAGTACTTACATTGCATACATTCAGTGCACATTTTGTGGCGGCCAGCATCGAACCCAGGTACTTTCATCCTGGAGTTCGGTGCTATGACCACTAGGCTATCACGGCCACACCAAGTGAGTTTTAGTAATAGCTATTAAAAATGTAAAACTATTAACTCTATTCGTTGCTAGCTTTTTTCTAATAATTCTTACAGATTCCTTGTAACCGAGTAAGATTACTAAAAATTTTTTAGTAATTACAAGGATCACTAAAATTTTTTTAGTAGATCGACCCTTTCTTTTAAAGTGTATATTATGAACTTGCACGTGTTCTTCTAAGTGTTCACAGACAGAAATGAGGGCTGTTACCCAATTTTCTAAAATTCTTTTTAAGAAAATTAATTAAGGTTGATCACGGGGCACGCACAAACACACTTAATAAAACCTCTTATACGATCGTGTGTTTACTGCTAGGCAAGATGTACGAATCGCTTTGCTAGAAATATTTTCAAAGAACATTACGTTTTTATGAAAAACATTTTATTAAATGCAGATTTTTCAGGTATATACTAAAATAAATCATTATTTATTTTGTTTGAAATGAATAGTTTTTTCTTAATTGTGAAAATTTTTTGGACTGTAGTCGTCCAAAATTAAAACCCTACAAAACTATTGTCATACAATACAAACAAATGTAAAACTTTCGTAAATATTAATAAGAATCGTTAAAATCACCTTTTTTCATTTAAACATCTTTTTTTTTTATTAACTATTATATTGATTAAAATAATTGTTGTTCAAAAAGGAAAATATAAATTAAACTTTCCTTCTATAAGATGATATCCTAATCTCATAGCTAAAAAATTCTTTTTAAATCAACTTTTTTCATAAAAATTGATATTTTCCATTGTTTTGCTTAGTTATTAATACTCATTAAGGTGTTGATCGTTCAGAATTTAATAATTATCTTTCAGTAAGATAATATTTTTACATTTAACAACATATTATTATACTATAAACCCACTTTTTTATTTAAAAATGCCATTTCTCTCTCTAGGCTGCGTTCGATTTATTTTCAGAGGGTGTGGCGTGGGCGGCGGTGGAGTTGGAGGCAGTGCGAGGAATGGGATCAATGTCCGACTGCTGAACCAAAACTGTCCTTTTTTTACTACTTGTATGCATAAATATATTTTCGTAAATAATTTTGTGATTTTCCTTTATTTTGTGAAACCATCATTCAGCTTTGAAAATGTCACTTGCAAATAGCTTATGTTATCACAAGATTTACCAAACGTTTTGTATCGCTCGACCGCAAGAAACCTGACACAATTCAAAAATACATTATTTTACAAGGAAAGCAAAATTTTATAGGCACGCTTTCTCCACTTAGATCACAGTTTGCTGTTTTCTCTATACTTTAACGGTATATAATTATAGACATAAGTAGAACTTAAGTGCTCTGCCTCTCCCGCTGTCATAAAACTTTTCATGAAATTTTTAAAAATGTTATATAGATAATAGAATGTTTGGGAAAACTAGAGAAGTGTGTCATGAAAATTTTTGGGTGTGAGAGCCTCAGTTTAACCTTCACCCATCTGGTTACGAATTTGTTTGTAATTGTAAAATATATCTGTAGCACTTGGCTTTGCTTGAAGGTATAAAAATCATTAAGGTAAAATATATAAAAATTTAGACGAAGAATATGTGATGAGAAAATGATGTATAACATAATCTAATAATTTTCAGGTTAACTATACTTATGACACTTTAGCTGTAGCAAGACGCACCTATGTGGGATAAAAATACGCACAATGATTTTTTTGGAGTTGGCCCACTCTCTTAATGAGCTATATGTAAATATAAGAGGGATATTATAGATTAAAAAAAAACATTAAGACATGATCTTTCCGTTTGAAAATTTTATTGTTTCACTAATGCATACACGACGAAAGTTTGAATCACGAAGCAAATTATTCAGCAGCTGTGCATAATGGCGCTCTTTTCATAATTAATATTAATACCTTGTGTTAAAGCGATAAATTTTATATTCCCCCACCGAGAAACTTCTTTTGGCAATATTTCCCCATAAAAATAATCGAAAGCAATACCATTATTTGTGAAAACAAGAGATAGGCGGTATATTTAATGACTACATCTGCATTGACAATAAAAATCTCCAATGATTGAAAAGGTTTTATTATATTTTTTTTTTCAGCTGTTAGTTGTCTAAACGCACTCAAAATTTATGTTAAAAACAGAATTTCTGAAAACTTAGAAAGGCATTCACATTAGGTACATGAAAAATTTATTTTTTAACAATAGTCATTTTTAAACATCTTCAAAAAGTTTTAAGCGTTTGCGTAGGTGCACTAACTTAAAAAAATTTATTTCCATTTGGAAAAATCCAATGGGATTGTGGGACCTTGCAAATATTTAAAAAAAATTGAAGTATATTTTAATACACTTTTATCTGTTCAGTTGTGATCGGTACCTGTATTAAAATTACTAAAAGAGAAAGTAAAAATGACTTTTCCCCTTCAAGTTAGAGAGAACACTCTATTTTTATTTTCTTCTATCCTCAATAGAAGAAAGTATTGTAATCGAGATTTTTTTGGTTCAAAAAACACGTTTTTACAAAGTGTCTCTCTGTCCGTGTGTCCATATGTCGCCATTGTATCATCGAAAAGTGTATGAAAATATGCATAGAATCGGAAAAAAATGTGTAAGTTTTTGGCTGTGGCAAGCAGGGCCATCTTCAGTTTTTAAATATCCCACTGAAAGTGGGCGCTGTAATAATGATTTTTGTGCCATTTTCAATATTTTGCTATCGAAAAGTGAATGATATTATGCATAGAATTGAACCAATTTTTTTTATGTAAGTATTTGGCTATGATTAGTTGGTCCTCCCTGAGTTTGAAAAAAATCCACCCGAAGAGGACGCTGTAATTGCGATGTCTGAGTCATTTTCATTACTGTACCATCAAAAAATATATGATGTTATGCAATGAACTGAACTAAAATTTTTGTGTATGATTATTTTTGGGTATGAAAAAAATCTGCTGAAATGGGGCGCTGTAAAAGCGATTTCCATGCTATTTTCATTATTGTACGTGTGAAAGTGCATACAGAATTAAATCAAATTTTTTTATATGTTTTCGGCTATGGCCAGCAGATCTTCCTTGAATTTGGAAATATTCCTCGAGAAAGGAGCACTGTGATAGCGCTTTTTGTATCATTTTCTCGATTCTTTGTCGTTCTAGTTCTAAACATCGGCTCGCGCAGAGACGAAAATTCGCGTCCTGCTGAGCCGGCTATTTGCAAGCAGCTGATGATAACCGAATAAAGGAAAACTATTGATTTTAATAAATATCCTGATCCACATTAATTAATTTTTACTCCGATTAATTGACTGAAACAGAAATTTAAGATGAAAATCAAAATTGGTATGGTATTGAATAATTAACATAAAAGGTATTAACATGTGTAACTCTTTTAGAAATATTAAAATATAGTCACTATATTAAAATGTAGTCTTTAGAAATATTAAAATGTTGTCACATCCAACTAGTTATAAAAGAATTCCAGCTCGAGCAATTTATCCTTGGAACTTGTTACAAAAGATTATTTATTAAAAATTATTTTAGTCATTTGTTAGTTATTTTAATACATATACAGATTTTGCAATCGTTTTGATATGTAAGTAATCGCTCGTTTAGCTTAAAAATGTGCCATTTAAATAATCAAGAAATTATACTTTTAACGCTGTGACGTAGTTTTATATATTTAAAAGAGAATAGATTCGTTTAATTTTGATGTTTAGGATGAAAGATACTGAATGTTTCGTTCTAATTTGCTAATATCTTTAAGAAAAAGGTATCCATGTCATTTTTTATCCTGTTTTTCAATATGAGTTAGCTTCTAATTTTCAATACGCATAATAACAAAACTCTCATGAATTGGTATTTCATATTTTCAACAAAAGGTAATATGATTCACAATATCACTCTTAAAACATATATATATATATATATATGAGCAAAAAAAAAACAAAAAACAAAAAAAAAAAAACAATAAATTTCTTGATATTTGAAATGGCATTTACTGAATTGACTCATTTTTGTACGATATATTAAAAAAACTCACCAACTCACTATCTTATCACTAAAATGTCCCAGAGAGATGCGAGATGGTATAACAAAATCTATTACATTACAACGTATTTCACTTTTTCTTTCAACAATATATTAGCAAAATAACTTGCCTGTGTTATGAAGAAAAAGATTTGTAGTATACCTAAAATTTACTACCATATACCAAATTTTGTATGTTAAATATATTTTTTTCTTTAAACGATATGTATTTTTCAATGAAAACAGCTCTTAAATTTACATATAAATACTTAAAGGCTGTATTTTGTTTCATAACATACCAATAGGTTAGCGAAACCTTGTGACCAAATTTCATTTAGATATTTAAAACTTTTTAAGAAGTGAGGTTTCTTTTAAACGTAAAGAATGAAAAACACAGTTTTCTCGAAAACATGGCACAAACATACCAGAAATATAGCACAAAAACTTATGCATAAAGGTTTATATTTTGGACTATAACTTTGCTTCTAATTATCAACAAAAGTAAGACATTTTTGGAATGCTAAATATTTAAACTTTAATTTAAAATAATAAAAAAAAGTGAAAATTTCCTTCAAAACGGCGATTTGAGGGTAGGTATATACCTTAAACAGTGTAACGCATAAAGTAGTTTTTTACTCCTATTTTTTACTACTATAGTTTTATAGTTTAGTTCCTTTTACTCAAATTTAAAATATTCTTCAGGGAAAAAGTAAACTGAAAGCAAAAATAAAAATTTATATATTTAAAATATACACTTTCATTTATAATATCAAAGAGTTTAAAGCTAAGATTTTGAAAGCTTTTCTTCGTGTCTAAACAAATGATAAAAATATTGAATTTTTCAATCAACAGTTTTCATTGTTTATTTTTTTCTCATTAATGATTAAAAAAGGCATAAAGGAAACTTAGATGTATTAAATATATACCATTAGCTATAACATAAAAAAAAGTTGTAATAGGTGTCTTTCAATGTAAGACAAATAAGTGAAACATTTAATTTTTTCCAAAATTTTTTTAATATTTATTTACTTTTAAATTACAGAATAAAAACACAATTACTAAGTTAAGCCAATCTGTTATTTTTTCTTCTTACTTAAGTATAGATAATTTTTAATACAGTCTTTCCGTACCTGAGGATAATAATCAAATTTGAAATTTCAAGCATGTACACAAGATCTTGATTTTGTATCAACATTTAATGTAAATTTTTGTACTGAAATAAACTAGTCTGAAATCTATTACTTTGCATTTCCTCGTAAATGAATGTGATCTACTTATATGATGATTTTCAATAAAATCTATGACATGTCAGCCACACCTGGTTTGCTCATTGTTTATGGAATGACCTAAATCAAAAATTTCAAATTATTCGTCCAAGTAGTTTTCAAATTATGTTTAAAAAACGGCAGAAAGATGGTTTAAGGGACCATCTACGATAGAAATGACTAGATATTTTGAAATTTCTTATCCTATCTTGTAATCTAGCAGTCTTTAAAGATTACTCGAGTGGAGCTTAAGATGCTTTGATCAAGAAAGAGGCTCTCTCGGTCAACAATCGAGTACAAAACTTAAATTTGGATACTGTCCCTAAAATATGTTCATTTTTAAATGATTATTTTTTCTCAAACTTATCGTATGAATTGCATTAAAATTTGTTTTTAGGCTAATTGAAGAGTGTAGAAATATTTTATGCTGAGAAAAAAATAATAATAAAAATAAATAAATCAAAGTTAGGGTTCTTCCGAGCTTGCTATTTGTTTTTATTCATGTTCTACATGAAATTCTTTTCAGCTTACACTCGTTCTGTTACATTTACCTGTTGCACTGAACTAGGGATTTTAGTTCAAAATGAATTTAAACATTTCAAAATATTTAAAAAATAATTATTTTTTTTAAATAAAATTTTAGCATTTTTTATATTTATGCAATGATAATATAGTAACATTATCACATAGAGCTTAGACACTAGTTCGCAATAGAGTGAGTTATTACGATGGTAAGCATTAAGAGAGAATTTCACTAAGATATGTTTAAACCATTTTATCTAATCGAGTTTATCGAACATTGAAATAACGAAAAATTTGATTTTCCAAAAATTGCATTTAAAGATTTCTTACGATATTGTTTTTTTCTTTAATTTATAAAATTAATCTAAAAATGACAGTAAAGTTTATTAATATTTTAATGTTAAAAGATGCGTCCAAACATTGTTTCTAATTCTTTTGACTCTCCTACTTCCCCTTCCGGTAGTTGGCGTATTCGTATTTTTTTTCATAACTCCTTTTCTAACAATCGTAGGAATAGAATTAAAACATATTTGGAATTGTCTCCTTCAAATATAAGAATTAAAAATTAAAGGTTTAATCGAAATCACCATTTTATATACCCGTATGTTCTGTATCATTTCTATTAAAGTCAAGTTATATATTTTTATTTTATTATTTTATTTATATAATGATGAAGTATTACTTCCATTAGGGAATATAAGCAGAATACAAACACTGAACTGTTTATATTGATTTGAGCGAAAACAGATTAATCTGCTTAATTGAAGTGCATGCAATAAAGATAACTAAATAAATAAAAAATCACTGTTGAAAATTTTTTTAAACTACAATAAATCAATAAATTGAAATAAAGCTTTCATACAAACTACATTTTTTTCTGACTCGATGGAGTAAAATTAAATTTCCGCCATGTTAAGAAGTTGAAATAATTAAAGTAAAAGAAAATTGCATTTATCTTGTTGTATCAGTACCGATATATCTTCGGCGTTATTCACAGACATGCTTTGCTTTATAATGTATATTCGAAGAAATATATTTATTGAAATTTTTTCTAATGTTAATTAACTTTTTATAATTCTCTCCTTCACTTAACTTAGTCCAAATAATGAATTTTAAATGAATTGAAAATTATAAAACAGGATATTTTAAAACAAATGGAACATGATATTTGATTATTTGATTATTTTTTATGTATCCTGCATTTTTCTTTCATAGAATGGACGATATAAATATTCACAAAACATATTTGAAAAAATATTGAAACATATATTTTCGGAATTCTTTTGCATGTCATCCACAGGCATCTGCTGGAATTGCCAACCCTTGAGAGAACTATGTATTATATAAAAATTCATACATTTCTATTTTTCAGCTGTATATATCCCATTTGGGAAATATCATAGATAAAATGCATTCTAGAGAGCTTATGGTATAATATTTTCAGATAACGTTCTTTGAGAATCTCAAAAAATGAATATTTATAAGATATCACATGAATTCGATGAAAATAATATTTATCCTTTGTTGTTGGTTGCCTGATAGTATAGAAGTGCAATTCCAGTTTCGTTTCTAAGAAACATATTATAGAACTGTGTTATAGTATTTGTTTGTTACAGTGATATCACTAAAAAATTCCATAACAACGTTTTCTTTTTTATAAGTAATATTTTGAAAACAGAAATTTCTTCTTCTTTTTTTACTAAAATTGTTACTTTTCATTTGTCATACACATTTCAATGAAATAACGCGTTTCGTTCAGTTCCTTTATTTCGCAGAAGGTATTTTTAAAGTATTTATTACATTTATATTATTGAAATCGTATCTACATATATTTTAATAGTTATATGAATGCCACTTCAAAAACAGAAGACTTCTATAATTTTTAACTATTATTTTATTTAAAATTATCATATATATATTTAATTCATTTTTTGTATTATTGATATGTATTGTTTTACAATTAATGGCTTTATATATACAGATAGATAGATATATAAAGTTTTATTCATATCTTGATATTCATTTGATCTGATATTCATTACTTCCTTCTATCTTCAATAGAAGAAAGTATTGTAATCGAAATTTTTTTCGACTTCCCGTTTTCGACGGATTTACACGTTTTAGGGGTCAGATATTCCAAAAAACATGTTTTTACAAAATGTCTGTCTGTCTGTGTGTTTGTGTGTACCCGTATGTCTCCATTCTACCATAAAAAAAAATTATGAAGATATGCATAGAATTCAACCAATTTTTTTGTGAATATTTTTGGCTGTGGCAAGTAGTCCTCCTTCATTTTTGAAATATTCCGCCGGAAGGGGGCGCTGCGATAGCGAATTTTATGCCATTTTCAATATTGTAACGACTAAAAGTGTAAGAAGTTATGCATCGAATTGAACCAAATTTTTTGTGTAAGTGTATGGCTATGGCTAGTTGTCCTCCCTGAATTTGAAAAAAATCCGCCGGAAGAAGGCGCTGCAATAGTGATTTACGTGCCATTTTCAAAATTGTACCATGAAAAAGTGTATGAAGTTATGCATAGAATTGAACTAAAATTTTTGTGTATGATTATTTTTGGGTATGGCAAGTAGGTCCTCCCTGAATTTGAAAAAAAAATTCTGCCTATCATTCTATTTTGCATCGGCTCGTGCAGAGACGGAAACTCGTTTTTACTCCGATTAATTGACTGAAGTAGAAATTTAAGATGAAAATCAAAGTTGGTATAGTATTGAATTAAAATTATTAAATCATTAATATGTATAACTATTTTTTAAAATATTAAAGGGTACATATGAGAAAGAAGAAAGTTTTGTGATTGGCACACCCAACTAGTTTTTCAGTGCATTCATTTCCTAATTTTTTTCCTCTTATAGAGCAAGAGCCCAGAGCCGTCTGACGTACATAATAGTATCAAACCTAGATTTTTTTTTCCTGCGGATATATATTACAGTATGTAAGAATGTACGGATATTACCTAAGCTGATTCAGGGGTCTTTTGGTAGGAAATAGGTACTAAAGGTGCTTAAAAATTCTGCTTATCTACTTTAAAGAATCAAAACTGTTTTTTCAATATGTTTGATGGGACACTATACGAAAGCCATATTCACTATTGACTGACGTTTTCCGTTGGTCACAACTGTTTCCAGACACTTTAAAGCTCGATAAATTATTGGATAATTATTTGCATCCCTCTCCCCTGCTTATGATATCATATGTTATTACTCCTCGAACCCCTCCTCCTTTCCTGTAGTGATATCGTTATCAATGTTTGAAAATGAAATTTACATTTTCTATTTTTTGTTCATTTGTTTGGAGAGACATAAAGATATTGTTATACATTTATTTTTCGCAAACTTTAGACGATTAGTTAAATATCTAGAAAAACAAAATGAGGAATTATTCTGAAAATCCAGATGTATAAATCTGAGTCATATATTTCCTGAAGATTTTTCCCCCAAAATCCTATAAGGGACCGTTAACAAATTGAAAAAGAACGAAGATCTTTTGAGTTTAGTAATTTTTGTAGTAAAGAAGTCAAAATTTTTGTGTTATTTCTGCTATGATATGTTTAAACTTTTAATAACTAAAGACATCGGGAGATCGTATAAAAAGTTAGATATTATAACTTAAAAAAAAATGTTTTTCTTTAAACGATACCACAACATGACTATTTGCCTCATTTGAAACTGGAATTATATGTTTACGACCAAGGGTTGAAAAAAAAAGGTGGATGATACATAACTTATTGCACCCTATATATATGTACATCTATACATATATGTGCGTGTTATAATAAAGGAAACTAAAATTTTTATTAACATTATCTAAAATAATACTGCTAAATAAACAATACTTGAGATAATTTAAATCACCACATCTTTCAGTTGTAGTATTTATTTTTATACTATAATGAAAAACAATGAATGCAAATGCATTCGTTCACACAAAATATATTTTATTAATATTTTCGCTTTGGATGCACGTGATAATTTTATTTAATCAGAAGCGTTTATATTGCCAGAAAACAAGTACTTTTCGTCCTTATCGAAATACTCTATATCTTTGTTACATGATGTTAAATGTAATAATTCGTAGGAGATTAATTACTCAGTCATCTGGGCGCATCTTGTTCAATCGGCCTCCAAAGTTCGGTGTGATAATTGATGTTTCTTATGGGAATTCTCAATCATACCTATTCTGCAAAATACTTGCCTCCAGTGAATTTAGTGATATAGATCTATTGATCCAATAACATGATTTAGTTTTAGGTATTTAATTACATGCTTTCCTTCCATTAGTATTATAGAAAATACACTGGTGTCCAAAAGTTAAGCATAATTGGTAATTAAGTAATTATTTTTAAGTAATGAAAGAAATATGAATCGGAATGTGCTGAAACTCCAGGTGTGTAAACAAAATAGTACGCGTCACATATTTTCGCGAAGAGTTTTCCCCGAAATCGAACAGGGGACCGTCAACAAATTGAAAAAGAACAAAGATCTTTTGGATAACCCTGTCAAAACTAATGTAGCAAAAGCGTTCAAACTGCACATTATGATTAATTGGCTTATTGTAATGTACTGTGTTAATTTTTACAAGGATAGCATGTATACTCGTAGAGAAATTAAGGTTTTTATAAAAACAGTCCTAAATTTTTCGAAGTTTTTTGCTTATAATTTGCAGAGATCTTATTATAAAATAATGTTCTTTTCTGAAAATATGACAAACATCATTGTACACAATACCATGTCATCAGAATTTAAAAATAATAAAAATTGTAAGAAAAATGAATATGTTTAGTAAATAATTTTTCATTGCGCATGCGTCAACGATATCAAAATGTCATTTGCATATTGTGTTAGCTAAATGTATAGAGCAACTTCTGTAAAAGTTTCAAAAACATAACTTGAAAATTCTGAAAATGGGAGCCTATAGAATCAACTCAAAATCCTTTATTCCTTAAATGAAGCAAAAAGATGAGGGGCTGTATCCATATTCCATTGTTTAGTGCCTACACAATATTGCACGTACAACTATATTTAGGTAAAACCCCTGATTTTTTTGCTTCCTTTAGGAATAACGGATTTTGAGTTGATTCTATAGGCTCCCATTTTCATAATTTTCAAGCTATGTTTTTGAAACTTTTACAGAAGTTGCTCTATACATTTAGCTAACACAATATGTAAATGACATTTTGATATCGTTGACGCATGCGCAATGAAAAATTATTTACTAAACATACTCATTTTTCATACAATTTTTATTATTTTTAAATTCTGATGACAGAGTATTGTGTACAATGATGTTTGTCATATTTTCAGAAAAGAACATTATTTTATAATAAGAACTCTGCAAATTATAAGCAAAAAACTTGGAAAAATTTAGGATTGTTTTTATAAAAACCTTAATTTCTCTACGAGTATACATGCTATCCTTGTAAAAATTAACACAGTACATTACAATAAGCCAATTAATCATAATGTGCAGTTTGAACGCTTTTGCTACATTAGTTTTGACAGGGTTATCCAAAAGATCTTCGTTCTTTTTCAATTTGTTGACGGTCCCTGTTCGATTTCGGGGAAAACTCTTCGCGAAAATATGTGACGCGTACTATTTTGTTTACACACCTGGAGTTTCAGCGCATTCCGATTCATATTTCTTTCATTACTTAAAAATAATTACTTAATTACCAATTATGCTTAATTTTTGGACACCAGTGTACATCATATCATTTATAAATGGTTGCGTTGGTTTTTAGGCAAAATATTTATTTTATGCAAAGTAAACATAAAGAATTAAAAGCAATTGTTTTATTTTTTCGATTATTCAATTATTACGTTAAACATGACAAAAAGCGATAAAATGTATATTTTCATGTATATTACAGTTCATGGAAATACATAAAATACACAGAGCACTTCATGGAATTTCCAAACGGGATTCTGCTTATTTTTCAATTGCAGAAATCGTATTCGCCATATTTAATCGCAGATTTTGTAACTTCTTCCTACGAGTAAAAAGTCAAAAAAATATGTTAAAATTTCTAGTAGAAATGTACAAAACCTGAAAATATCCTTCAATTGAAAAAATATATTCTGTAGATATACTTAATGAAAAATTCAAAAAAATTGCTGGAAAATGAAAATAATACATTAAAAGGTGCAATTTACAGAATACAGCAGCAATACTTACTGATGCTATTTTAATTCCATTTAAGAAATTTTAAGGAAATTTGACGCATAAATTTTCGAGATATGGGCTATAAATTGTCGTATAGGGGAAACTAGAGATGGTTGACCCACTTTTTATGAAATAATTTTTAACTTTGTAAATATTGAAGGTAAAATAAAGTTTTATGTATCATTTTATAACTTTATCATTATGTATCATTAAAAACTTTAATTTCTTTTGTATCGCTCCAGTAGCTTTACAGAATAAATTTACATTTTTTCTTCATAAATTTAAACATTAACACTTTATATAATGAGATTAAAAATAAAATGTTTTCTAAAAATACTTAATTAAGGGAAATATCACCATGGTCAACCCTCCCTCGCATTGTCTAAGTTAAGCCTCCTTACATAGTCACTTTGTAATCAATATAGTTATAGCGATATAGTTATAGCTATAGCATATAGATATAGCCTTATTGATTTGTCAAACTTTATACCTAGAATGAAAGCTCAATATTTGTGCATCATTAAAACCTACTTACTTTAATTTTCATAACATATTTTATCTGAAAAACTCTTACAAAGTATTTTTAAAAAATTCACCTTTTATGTTGAAAACACATCACAACTGAATCTGCCTACACCTGTTTCAATTATCTGCATGTAACGAAGATAATTGTTTGATCATCCGTTAGCTTTGATTGCCATCTAGCAATTAAAATCTGAAACACATTTAAATATGAAAATAGACGAGTGGGTCAAACCTCCCGTATCGTCAACCATTAATAGTCTCCCAAATATCAATAATTTATCATTCTCCTTTATGATTAGAATGAAAAAAATTATAAAACTTTAAAATGACGTTTCTTTTTCCATTGTTAAATCACTTATTCAGTGATCAGTCATAACATTTTTTCGCATTACAAAATTTTCAAGTGTACGGGTGACCGGGGCAACATGACTATGTTAACAATTTTTGCTGTTTATTAATTTATTTTCAAGTATAGTAAAATTAATTTTGCATGAGCTATTAGAGTGTTCCTTTGTAGTATTAAATATATTTTTTAATTTTTCAAACAGAAAAAGTAACAAAATTTTTTTTTTCATAGCATTAACAAATCGTCATCTTTCTCCAGTACTGGGGCAAGATGACAACACTGGAAAATGGTCGAACATATTTTTTCTTTTGAATATGTTACATGGTTTAACAAATGATAACTGTGTTTTTACACCTTACAAAGTATCAAACTAAGCATAATGCGTTGTAATGTTGAAGTGTTTAGTTGTGCGGCTAACAATAGTCACAAATAAAAATACCATTTTCATAATTGGAATATTCCTCAAGCCACCACTATTGGCATTTACAGCACTGTATCCATTCTTCTGTTGGTGGGCCACGATATTCCTCATCACAAGCTTATCCTTTGAAGTGCAAGATGACGAGGTCGTCATCTTACGCCGGATTGCCTGTTTAAAAATATTCGTTTTCATTGGCATGAGGAAGGCGATTAATTGAAATTTATTCATGGTTATAGGTAGTATTTAAACTATGTTCCTCATAAATATTAAAGAGAAATCTGCATTTGTAGCAGAGGGTATTTAAACATGCATAAAAGTTATAACGTGGCAGCGGTAAACAATCAAAGCTTCACAACTAACACAAAAATGGCGATTTCAGTGTCTCTATGCTATTGTTTAACGAACGGCCGACAGGAGAGCCAGTAGTGTCCGGTTTATGCTGCCACCTAGAGGAGAACGGAAAAATTAAGACATTCGTCATCTTGCCCTGGTCTCCCTTACACTTTTACAGACATAGCTTGCGAAACAATGTGGATATCAGTGAAAGCTTTTTACTGTAGCATGAGTAATCGTTAGAGCCTCAATTTTAATGGTATCCTGTATTCGACATGTGCATTGATTTGAAAGTTTTATGCTTTATTACTACATTCTGAACTAAGAATCGATTTTTTTTAATTCACCAAATTTTAGGACACATTTTAAATCGACTTTTAGAAAAAAATTATTCAAATTATCTATAATGATTTCAAAGTTTTCTTTAATGCCCAATCTTTGTATAGGAAAAGAATACCGTCTTAAATATTTATTTTTCTATTTTTATTACTGAATTATTACACAGAATATACCAGGTGTTTCAAAAGTTCAGTGCAAAAGTATAACTCGATAATGACAATTTCTGGGTCAGAGAGACATGTCGTTTGCAGATAATTATTCAGTGTGATACAGGACTTTGCATGACACTAGAAAAAAAATAGTTCAAAATCTTCACAATATAAGGCGCGACTGCAAATAAAACATGGAATAATTCCATATTGCACACACAACGAAAGATTTGGATACAAAAGAGTGTGCATGGAGTATTGTCTAAAGTTTTCGTATCCAAATCTTGCGTTCTATGGGAAATATGGAATTATTCCATGCTTTATCTGAAATCGTCTCTATTGTCAAGATTTTTAATTTTTTTTGTTGGTGTTAAACAAAATCACGTCCACGCTGATATTTATCTAGAAACCTCATATCACTCCGAGCCATAGATCACATTTTATTGCGTTTCATTCTCACGCCGAACTTTTAAAACACCAAGTATGTATATAGAATTGATGTTATTAAGGCCCCATACTAGGCACAGAAAAGACCCGGATGATAATGTAAAGTCTATGGGAGCGTTCTTTTTTTTTGCACAAGATAGTTGAGAACGATCCACAACCGGCCTAGTTTTTACTTTTTCAATTTCGGTTTCATAAAAAAAAAAAACTTTAATTTTTAAAATTGGTTTAAACCGGTTCTGAAATTGAAACTATCGTAATATAAAAAAATATATAAGCAAAATCGAAAAGGTAAAAACTAGGCCGGTTGTAGATCGTCTTCAGCTATCCTGTGCAAAAAAATCACGTCAAAATATTAAAATTTGAGCGAGATATTTGAAAAGAACGCCTCCATAGACTTTACATTATCATCTGGGTCTTTATCTGTGCCTAGTGTGGGGCCTTAAATGTTATTATTCGCACTTCGAAGCAAAATACGAATTGTAGAGCCATGATTTTCAAATTAATGCTGGAATGTGTGTGGAAATTCGTAACCACAAATCTATTACTTGAAGTTGGGCTAAAAAATGTCAGACCTTTAATTCAACTCACGATTTACTGATTCTTTTTTATAAAAAATGGTTATTTGCCTTAAAATTTGCATTTTTTTGATCAACAATATGTTTACTATAGTAAAATAGCAAATATTTTCTTTCTGTTAATCTATTATTATTTTTTTTTATCCTAAATGTTTCGAAATTAATTTGGTTTTAAAAACTGTGTCCAAAAGACCAATTGTGCTTCACAAATAGCCATTCTCATGCATAAAACTAACTAAGGTTAAGTGGGAAAACTGGGCGATGACTTTACAATGTGACTATAGAGATTCTGACAATTCAGCTTTTTTAAAGCTAATTTTCACTTGAATTAAAGTCTGAATGTGTCCAGTTAGGTTCACCCAATCAGACTGTAATTTTCAAATTATATTTTAACGTCTAAAAAAAAGAATTCCATACTTCATCTTTGTTTTTTCCCTGGGTCCAGTTGCACAGAAGAATGGAACATCTGGACTTGGCAGATCTATCTTCCACGCACCTTTTTCTTTTTAATTTGGGCTATCAGATCCTGTTTGGAAAAGTGTAAGTAGCATAAAAAAAGTTATCAGACAGTAACTTTAAAAACTTTTTAATAACTTTGAAAATTTTACCAGAAAGTTATTTTCAAAATTACATTTTAATGTCTAAAAATAAAAAAATATCTATGTTTCATCTTCCTTTTAATATGGGCCCAGTCGCACCAAAAAATGGAGCAACTGTACCTGGCAAGTTTATCTTCCACACGCCTTTATCTTTTTTATTCAGAACTATTGTTGTAAATCGTTTAGTAAAATAATGCATAACACTTATTGCAATTTAGTAAACATATTTTTTAAAATTGTATTTGAACGTAAACAAGCTTGTTGCTCCTTATGTACTTACTGACAGATGAATTTTTGGAAGCTTCAGTACAATGTCAACTTTGTATGACGGTAATATCTTCAATTTAAAAAAAATATATATATAGATATTGGAGCTGACATCATTTCTTACGAAGTTAACTGACACGAACATAAGAAAGGAATAGAGCCACAGAATAATTATTGGGACACTTATGTTCGTATTTGCCCCAACTGATCTGGTCACAAGTGCCCCACATTGCTGCTAGATTTAAATTGACAGATAATTAACATTTCTCAGTTTTAGAAGTAAGGAAAACTTTATCAAAAATATTTATCAATACTCATATCCTACATTAAATCATTAAAATTCAAATAAATTATTAAAGTTATTCGCTTAAAAAGTTGGGACAGCGATTTAACTTTTGAGATCTATAAACAGTATTTTAGCTTTTGAGGACTGATAAAATGTCAAAGAGCTTCATTTTTTTACCATATGTCTACAGGTGCTACACATTTAATATTATATTTTTTAAAGTAACAACTAGTGAAAAATCGCGATGTTCACATATGCCTCATGTTCACATGTGTGCCCCAGTCTTCTAGTATTATAATTATTGCTTCATTAATTTCTTGATATCTGCACTCTATTTTTTTATAAATTTATCTTTTGCATTTCTTTGTTTAATATTCCAGCAATCCTTATTAACTATTATTTTATATAGAAATGAAATCTCCACGTGCATAGTACAGTGGTCCATGATGAAAAAATGTATTGATTAATTTATAAACATATAAATTATCTCAGTGCTTATCGAAAATTGTTCTTCTTTTTTTTTTTTACAATTACATGTTTTTGACGAGGAATACGTTTATTTTTTATTCGCATAATCTGTTTTCTTAGAACGCAAAGATTATTGTACAGGTAAAAATTTCCCAATTAAAGAAATAATGAAAGCAAATAATGATAATAATAATGCATAACAATGCTTTCATGCTACTAATAATTCTTGACTATGTTTTTCCACCGATGTTTCCAATACTATCATATGAAACTTTTTTAATGGTCAATAAAAGCAAATAATTTTCAAAAGCAATCTAGAGCAAAATTACACTGCACTTTCTAGATTCCATCAAACTATTCTATAAAAATATCAATTTCGTTTTCTAATCTAATAAAAAGCAATTTTTCTAGATGTTGAAAATAGTTGACCTCAAGTGACTTTAGGATTTCAGATCATTCCTTACTGGAATCATAATTCTTAAGTCATTTTCCAGATTTGAATTTACTTTAGTTTCTTTTTTATAGCACATACTTCCAGTTTCTGAAGCTGTTTACAGAAAACCAATTTAGGAGAGGAAATGAGTAAATTGCGTTTCTTCCACTTATTTCTATTATTAGCCCAAAGGTTTTACAACTTCTCAAACAACCAATTGTTTTATGAATCGGACTATAAACTACACATCAGACAAATCAATTTTCACGCTATAGACTAGATTAAATGGAATAAACAGATAACGATATCTCAGATTAAAAAGAAACTGCGTGTACTAAATTTCTAACTTTTTTTCAAAGGAAATGAGCTTTCCTTTATTTTATTTCAGGAAGTCAGATGTAATTATACTTATTTCAAAATTCATCCGTTTTTCTTAAATGATCCAAAAAAAGATGCAGAAAATATTGGATTTGCTTTATGTAACATATGTCTTCGCCAAATTTTCTTGAAATGAAAATGGGATAATGCATTTGTATTTCGCTTACTTTTTATATTGAATTAAATTCTACAACTTGATTCTTAATATGTCCAATAGCAAATTTTGGGCAATAATCTTTATTGGATAATAAATATTATACATAGCCATTACAGAATGGTTGTGATAATTCAAATAATATTAAACAAAGAGTTTAAATATATATTTCATACTTCATATAAATTTCTTCTTTCATTTTTATGCTTATTATGGATCTAATAAAGACTCACCTAATTTACTGCTCTTATAGTCAATGTTCAAAAAATACTGAAACGATTTTTTTAATTAAAGATCCATTAAATTAAGCTTGTAAATTTTTAAATCCAAATAAAAATTTCAATTCCAAAGTAACTTTTCTTATCCAATGATGGAAAAATGCTATGTACCAGCAAATTTATTTTCTCTCCTGATTTTTAACGAAATATTTAATTATTCCTATATAGGGGACCGTCAACAAATTCAAAAGAACGAATATCTTTTGGAAAACTTTGTCAAAACTAATGTAGTAAAAGCGCCCAAACTGTAGATTATGATTAAGTGGATTATTGTAATAA
Organism: Maratus speculifer; assembly: GCA_964019185.1. Classification (NCBI taxonomy): domain Eukaryota; kingdom Metazoa; phylum Arthropoda; class Arachnida; order Araneae; family Salticidae; genus Maratus; species Maratus speculifer. Next base: position 194,659,284 of record OZ025293.1, on the reverse strand, counting down.
ACTGTGTTCATTTCTATACCGATAGCATGTATATTCGAAGAGAAATTAAGGTTTTTATAAAAGAGTCCCAAATTTTTCCGAGTTTTTTGCTTATAATTTGCAGAGTTCTTAATATAAAATAATGTTCTTTTCTGAAAATATGACAAACAACGTTGTACACAATACCTTGTAATCAGAATTTAAAAATAATAAAAAATGTATGAAAAAGGAGTAGGTTTACTAAATAATTTTTCATTGCGCATGCGTGATCTCGACCAAAATTTCATTTGCATATTGTGTTATCTAAATGTGTAGAGTAACTTTGTGAAAGTTTCAAAAACATAGCTTGAAAATTCTGAAAGTGATCGCCCATAGAATGAGCTCAAAATATGTTATTCCCAAAATGAAGCTAAAAAAAAAAGAGATTGTATCCAAACACAGTAGTACGTGCCATATTTTGTTTTCTATATTGACTGTAATGAACGGATAAATGAATACAGTCCCTTATCTTTTTGCTTCATTTTGGGAACAACGGATTTTGAGCTAATTCTATGGACGATCACATTCAGAATTTTCAAGGTATGTTTTTGAGATTTTTACAAAAACATACCTTAGTTAACACAATATTCAAATGAAATTTTGATAGTGATCAGTCATGAGCAATGAAAAATTATTTAATAAACCTACTCATTTTTCATACATTTTTTATTATTTTTTAATTATGATTACAGGGTATTATGTACAATGTTGTTTGTCATATTTTAGGAAAAGAACATTATTTTATATTAAGAACTTTGCAAATTATAAACAAAAAACTTGGAAAAATTTGGGACCTTTTTTATAGAAACCTTAATTTCTATACGAATGCAATTCGCATAAAAATAAATACAATTTATTATAATAAGCCACTTAATCATAAGGTACTGTTTGGCTGCTTTTTACTACATTTTTTTTTGATAGGGTTATCCAAAAGATATTCATTCTTTTTGAATTTGTTGACGGTCCCCTATGGAATTTCGGGAAAAAATGTTCAAAGAAATGCATTACTTGAAGTATTATGTTTACACATTTAGTTTCAAGATAATACATCATGTACTTTTCTAGATATTCAACAAAATATCAAAAATTGCAAGTGGCTGGTCATCTTTGGTCATATAGTGTATATATGTACATGCAGGTTATACTTTGTGTTCCTTTTATTAAATCTTGCACTATAGTGGAAGAATATTTTTGTTAGAATATTATAATCCATTCAGATGAATTTCTTAATATGCACCATAATGATAGTTTAGACTTATAACTTTGTGTCAAAGTAATTAAAAACCTTATTTAAAAATACCATAACTGCAAAGCTTTATTTTTATTTTTTTATTATTTTTTTATTAGATGAAGAGAATTTTTATTTAAAAAATGGTAATGACAATATAAAAATTGGAAACATTTCATTAAATATTTTTTTCAGGGTCATTATATCTAGTTAACATGAACAAGAGCAAAAAAATTGGCAACTACATAGCATCCTAAAAATAATATTTAATAATAAACAATATTTAACACTTACTGTACTTTTTTGGTAAAAGCACTAAAATTAGCAGTATTTTCGCCTTACATGCAATTCAGAAGATCAACAATTTTCCTAATAATTCACAATTAATAATCCTATCTTTGCAACTGTAAAACTTCAATGGTAATTCATGTTACCACTCTAAGTAAATACATAAAATAGAGTATTTTATTTACATGTATATTTTTAAACAAAAAATATCGCTGAAAAAAATCTATGTTTATCAAAAATTGCAGTTTTACAACCACCATTCACGCAAAGAAAGTACTAAACTTGGCACCAGTACTAAACTTGGCACCAATTACTCTGCTACTAAGAACTGTTCTCAGGTTTTTATTCAATTTACCCATTTTTTGAAATACACCAGTAAATGACAAACATTTTGCTAAAAATCAAGTGAATATCAATCATTCATTGAAAATTTTCTCAGATCTTCTAAACACTGCAAAAAAATTTACAATATGATGTCTCCACCTCAAAAAATAAAATAATAAGATTTAATCGAAAATACAATTATTTCAAAACACTCAGCTAGAAAAAATCCTGACAAAAATTCATGGCAATTTCTTCATAAATCCCTCAATTCTTCTACTGTTTAACAGTCGGATTTGTGATCGAACTATTGATTTAAATTAGCAATCATAATTACTCAAGTAAATCAAATTACATATTATTTTTAAGACAGTAGAATTTTTTCTGAAAATATAAAAAAGCACCAATAAAAAGGCAAAACTAAATGTAATATCAAAAATACTTTATTGCTATAACATCAAAAATTAAAGTAAATTCCATAGAATTTACTTTAATTAGACTATACATTAACTAGATTTATAAGCAGCTTGCAAATGTATTATTATATTTGCCTTTACTCTGGAGATTTTGCTTTCGGTATCTGGATTTATGTCAGCAAAGATTCTGAAAAACGAAAATAAAGCAAGTTTGTAATAAAAGAAGTTAAAATATGTAACAAAATGTGCAATACTAAACTTAGCCCTTCAACAAGTGGCCTCGCCAACATAAGCTCTGAAAAACCCAAATGCTCAACATGATATGTAGGATTAACGTGAACTAGTGTGGTGCTTCATGACATTTACTTTTGGCCATGGAAAAGCACCATCAACTATGTGTCATTCTTCCTGTGTCCCAAATATCTTTGGAAACCATAGAAAGCCATAGCGCTTCTAAAAAATGATTTTAGAGAGTAGCATGGTTTGAATAACCGTACAATAAACATTTTTTATATATCTCAGAACATTAAAGCCACATAGCAACTAAACAACAACAAAAACAAAAAATAATATCTGCTAACCAATCTGCTAAACAAAATGTAACCAGTCTTGTATATACAGGGTGTTTATAAATTCATGGTCCAAACTTTAAGGAGTGATAGTACACATCAAGACAAACAATATTTAAATAGGAAACCAAGGGTCCCAAAGTCTTCCGAAGGAGATAGGCGCCATTAAAGTTTAGGGTCCAAAAATTCAAATGATTATGAAAAACAGAAAAATTGGTCGATTCGTTTGCGGATATCACTAACATTATTCTTTATGTCAGTATTGCCTTGAAAATAAATTATAAAGATAAACTTCAAAAAATGACGATAGAGGGCGCTTTAGACTTTAGAGTAACGAACAACTATTTTTTACCGTTATTTTTTGCATCTCATTAAAGGTTTCATAAGCTTAGACTTAAACTTAAATTTTGAGCTCAAAATCTGAATAGTTGGTAGCAGTTAAGCAGCACAAACTTAACTGTGTTCAGAGAATTTTAAATTCAAATGATTATAAAAAACGGAAAAAATTGGTCGATTGATTTGCGGTTTTCACTAAAACTATTCTTTTTGTCGGTATTTTATTGAAAATGAATTATAAAGATAAATTTCAAAAAATTCCGATAGAGGGCGCTTTAGACTTTGGAGTAACGTACAACTATATTTTACCGTTATTTTTCGCATCTCATAAAATTTTCTTAGAAGCTTAGACATAAACTTAAATTTTGAGATGAAAATCTGAATCGTTGGGAGTGGTTAAGTAGAGCAAACTGAACTGTTTTCAATGGGGGTGGGGAGGTTCAAATTTCAAATTATTTTAAAAAACGGAAAAATTGGTCGATTCGTCTGCCGTTTTCGCTAAAACTATTCTTTATGTCAATATTTCCTTGAAAATAAATTTTAAAGATTAATTTCAAAAAATACCGATAGAGGGCGCCTTAAATAGTGTAACCAATAACTATTTTTAAGCGTTATTTTTTGTATCTAATTAAATGCTTTCAAATGCTTAGATTAAAATTTTGAGCTCAAATTCTAAACCGATGGAGGGGTTAAGAAGCGGAAACTGAACAGTGTTCAGGAGTTAAAATGTTACCCTCCCCACCCCTCGAATACATTTCAAATTTCCGCACTTAATTACTCAAAACGATGCAGATTTTGAGCTCAAAATTTAAGTTTGAACTTTTGCAAGCATTTAATTAGATACAAAAAATAACGGTTACAAATAGTTGTTGGTTACTCCAAAGTTTAAGGCGCCCTCTAACGGTATTTTTTAAAAATTAATCTTTAAAATTTATTTTCAAGGAAATATTGACATAAAGAATAGTTTTAGCGAAAACGGCAAACGAATCGAACAATTTTTCCGTTTTTTATAATCATTTGAAATTTGAACCTCCCCACCCCCATTGAACACAGTTCAGTTTGCGCTACTTAACCACTCCCAACGATTCAGATTTTCATCTCGAAATTTAAGTTTATGTCTAAGCTTCTAAAAAAATTTTATGAGATGCGAAAAATAACGGTAAAATATAGTTGTTCGTTACTCCAAAGTCTAAAGCGCCCTCTATCGGCATTTTTTGAAATTTATCTTTATAATCATTTTCAATAAAATACCGACATAAAGAATAGTTTTAATGAAAACCGCAAATCAATCGACCAATTTTTCCGTTTTTTATAATCATTTGAATTTAAAACCCTCTGAACACAGTTTAGTTTGTGCTACTTAACTGCTTCCAACTATTCAGATTTTGAGCTCAAAATTTAAGTCTAAGCTTACGAAACCTTTAATGAGATGCAAAAAATAACGATAAAAAATAGTTGTTCGTTACTCTAAAGTCTAAAGCGCCCTCTATCGTCATTTTTTGAAATTTATCTTTATAATTTATTTTCAAGACAATACTGACATAAAGAATAATTTTAGTGAAAACTGCAAACGAATCGACCAATTTTTCTGTTTTTCATAAACATTTGAATTTTTGAACCCTAAACTTTAATGGCGCCTATCTCCTTCGGAAGACTTTGGGACCCTTGGTTTCCTATTTAAATATTGTTTGTCTTGATGTGTACTATCACCCCTTAAAGTTTGGACCATGAATTTAGAAACACCCTGTGTATATATATTCATATATATTAGATACTATTTTAAAATATTTAATTTATAGTTCTACATCTTTATTCAACAATAATTAAAAAGCCTCCAAGCAAAAAAAAAAAAAAAAAAAAATTATAATAATAATAACTTTTTTTTGGATATTAAATAAAAAATTCAGTTTTCATTTCCAATTCGTTTAAAATAACTATAATTTAATTTTGATTTGAAAGATACATACAAACATTTGGAAAAATATAACTTGGCAAATTTTGCTTCAAAGAAATTTAATGAAATTTTTATTTGAAACTTATGAACAATTGCAGAAGAAAGTTTGTTTTAATACGTTTAGTTAATAATATAGGGGACAGTGGTGTGATGTGGGACACATTTATGAAAATAGGAAAATCAAAATTGTTTGACCCAAAGCAGAGATTTCAATTTATATAGTGCAAGGTGAAACACTTTTTAATATCCCTGAACAATATAGAAGCATACCATGCAAAATCTATTTTATAAATAAATAAACTGTAAGTTTCAAAATGTGTGGGGAGGTATGAGACAGCAACATATCAAAGCTAAAAGTCACAAATATTCTAGTGTCATCTATATATACAATCAAACAAAGATTGTAGGTTAATAATGTCTGTAGTACAATATAAAATTCCAGCATCTCTATGAATGGAATGAAAATTCAGGATTGTCATAAAAATGACATTAAAAATCCATCTCTTCAATTTATTTACATTTTGTAGTAAATGAATATATTATCAATGTTACAATTAATATATTATCCCCTAAAAATGTTTGCATGGTAGCAAATTACATTAATCTTATATATATATATATATATATACATAAAGGAATTGGACATGTCCTGTTCCTCCCCACTTCCTTACTTTATGTTAAACTTTTTGTATAAAAAAATACGTAGCTTAAAATATGGATAATGTACATAATGTTCCATAAATAAGGAAACCAATACATTTATGCATAAACTAGTCATTATTATACAAAAAAACAGAAAAAAGTACATGAAACAATTTACTTTTTTTTATATAATCTTTTCCTTTATAAAATTTGAACATTGTACATACAAAAAAAATTTTTCAACTGAAGATTGGGCTGCCACTGTTTCCTCTTATATACAGGGTGATTCATAAAAGATGGGCAGAACTTTAAGGGGTTATAGTACACTTAAAGACAAATAATATTAAATAGGAGACTAAGGGTCCCAGACGTATTCCCAAGGAGATAGGGGGCATTAAAGTTTAGGGTCCGAAATTTCAAATGATTATAAAAAATGGAAAAATTGGTCGATTCGTTTGCGGTTTTTGCAAAAAATTTTCTTTATGCCAGTATTTTCTTGAAATAAAATTTTAAAGTTCAATTTCAAAAAATGCCGATAGGGGGCGCTTTAGACTTTGGAGTAACAAACTACTATTTTTTAACGTTATTTTTTGTATTTCTTTAAATGATTTCGAAAGCTTAGACTTAAACTTAAATTTTGATCTAAAAATCTGAGTCCTAACGAGTAGTTAAGTAGCGTAAACTGAAATTTGAAATTTGAAACCCTTCTCCCCCCAGAACAAAAATCAGTTATTCCCGATCTTTGTGTCGTAGATTAGGCTCTAACTACTGCCGCGTTTTGCTAAAATTATTCTTTATGTCAGTATTTTCTTGAAAATAAATTTTAAAGAAAATTTTCAAAAAATTCCGATAGAGGGCGCTTTAGACTTTGGAGTAACGAACAACTATTTTATACCGTTATTTTTTGTGTCTCATTAAATGCTTTCTAAAGCTTAGACTTAAATTTTCAGCCCAAAATCTGAATCGTTAGACGTGGTTAAGTTTCTGGGGAGAGGGGTTTGAAATTTCTACTCCTGAGCACAGTTCAGTTTACCATGTCCACACATTGTGTGCTGTGATACGAGGTAAAAAGACACAAATTAGGATTATGTTACCAAAGCATATTTATTAACATGTAATTACAATAAATGTTCAAAATTGTGACCACCAGAGGTTATGCACGCAGAACAACGGCGAAGAATGGAACGGCGAACATTCGCGAAAACATCAGGCTTTTCGAGCACTTCCCCTACAGCGGCGGAAAGTCTGGCGACCAGTTTCTCGGGGTTTCAATGGGTGTCTCATACATAAGAGCCTTCAATTGTCCCCAAAAAAAGAAATCGAGGGGTGAAAGATCTGGCGAGCGAGCAGGCCAAGCAACAGGACCACCTCGACCAATCCATCTGTTCAGAAATGTGATGTCCAGATAGTTGCGGACGTCTCGTACGTAATGAGCTGGCGCTCCATCGTGCTGGAACCACATGACCCGCCGGATGCGTGGAGGAACAACGTTTAACAGGTCTGGCAGCACATGTTGCAGAAATGTGAGGTATGTTTTACCGTTGAGGCGTTCAGGAAGAAGGTACGGTCCGATTAGGTGGTCTCCGAGGATTCCTGCCCGAACATTGATGGAAAAGCGTCTCTGATGAGCATGTGGATACGTAGCATGTGGATTGACATCCGCCCATACATGTGCATTGTGTGTGTTAAATGTACCTTCACGTGTGAAGGTACATTCATCGGTGAAAAGCACAGTTCGTCCAAAATGTGGATTTAGCGCGTTCTGCTGCAGAAACCAGCGGGCGAATTCAATACGATTTGGATAATCCCCTGGAGACAGTTTCTGGACTCGTTGCACATGAAACGAGAGCAAATGTTCATCCTTCAGTACCCTCCAAGTCATGGACTGTGAGGTATCCACCTGCCTAGCCACTGTTCGTGTACTTGTACTTGGCTGCGCCGCTACTACATCCAGAATGGCTTCTGCAACAACTACTGATTCGTCCTTTTTTGCACGACCTGCATTCGACCGGGAAGCGAGAAATGATCCCGTCTCACACAACTGTCTGTGCAAGCGCTCGAAAGTTTTGCGGTTAGGCAACCGCCTGTTGGGAAATCGCTCTCCGTACATTCGTTGTGCCTCTGCACCATTTCCATCTGCCGCTCCGTAAATTAAATGCATCTCAGCCTTTTCCTTATTCATGAAGGGCACCATCTTCCGATTCATTACTACAGCGACTTACACTTGACTCACCGTTCAGTGGTTTTTATGCCTGAATCGTGTCGAAATTTTGCATACGTGTTCTTCTTCTTCCCCATTTGACATTTGCATACTTTCTGTCTCCTTCTTCACCCGTAGACTAGCGTCAGGAATGGAGCTTTAACGTTTGCATGAGCGACATTTCCAACTGTGCCAGTGCCTTTATGAGTGAATTCCGACTATGCAGTCCTTGACGAAAGTTGTATTTTTGCCTCGTATCACAGCACAGAATCGTTGGGCATGGTTAAGTAGTGCAAACTGAACTATGTTCAGAAGTTGAAATTTGAACCCCCTCCCCTCGCTACTGAACCACGCTCAGCGATTCAGATTTTGAGCTGAAAATTTAAGTTTAATTCTAAGCTTTAGAAAGCATTTAATGAGACACAAAAAATAACGGTATAAAATAGTTCTTCGTTACTCCAAAGTCTAAAGCGCCCTCTATCGGAATTTTTTGAAACTTTTCTTTAAAATTTATTTTCAAGAAAATACTGACATAAAGAATAATTTTAGCAAAACGCGGCAGTAGTTAGAGCCTAATCTACGACACAAAGATCGGGAATAACTGATTTTTGTTCTGGGGGGAGAAGGGTTTCAAATTTCAAATTTCAGTTTACGCTACTTAACTACTCGTTAGGACTCAGATTTTTAGATCAAAATTTAAGTTTAAGTCTAAGCTTTCGAAATCATTTAAAGAAATACAAAAAATAACATTAAAAAATAGTTGTTTGTTACTCCAAAGTCTAAAGCGCCCCCTATCGGCATTTTTTGAAATTGAACTTTAAAATTTTATTTCAAGAAAATACTGGCATAAAGAAAATTTTTTGCAAAAACCGCAAACGAATCGACCAATTTTTCCATTTTTTACAATCATTTGAAATTTTGGACCCTAAACTTTAATGCCCCCTATCTCCTTGGGAATACGTCTGGGACCCTTAGTCTCCGATTTAATATTATTTGTCTTTAAGTGTACTATAACCCCTTAAAGTTCTGCCCATCTTTTATGAATCCCCCTGTATATATAAAGAGGAATTGGACATGTCCCGTTCCTCCCCACTTCCTTACTTTGTGTTAAACTTTTTGTATAAACAAATACGTAGCTTAAAATATGGATTATGTACAGTATAATGTTCCATAAATAAGGAAACCAATACATTTATGCATAAACAAGTCATTATTATACAAAAAACCAGAAAAAAGTATATGAAACAAATTTACTTTTTTTTATATAATCTTTTCCTTTATACAATTGCAACCTTATACATACAAAAAATTTTTTCAACAGCAGATTGAGCTACCACTGTTTCCTTTTGAGAACGGTTGATTAAATGTTTAAAATGAGAAAAATTGAGAAAACCCCTTTGTCCCATACCACCCCACTCTCCCCTGTGTATTACTTTGTGTAATCTAAATGTCAGGGGGATTTTTTTTTAGTACGATACATATTTATATGGCTGATGTCTAAAAATACTAATAAATGATAATTTTTTATCTCTGAAAGTATTAAAAAAAACAATAGCTTTTAGCAAAATTCTTTATTAATCAATACCAATTACATTTATTTGTCCTAAAATCAAAAATTTTCTTTTATCACCTATCTTGTACATTTTAATAAAATTTGCTTTTTTTTTTACTATAAATATTTGGCGCTCTAAAAAAAATCACAAAAATACAGTTTAACAGTGTGACAGTGTAACAGTAATTACAGCTACAGTTTAATTAACAGCGACAATGCAGTTAATTCATAAAAAGGAAAATAAATATACGCCAGTGTCAACACTGGCGTATATTTATTCTGATATGGTCTGACTAATGATTCCAATGATTTTTTAATATTCTGACACTTTTCTACGGGAGGTGTTTCTCTCGCTCCGAAGGGGGGGGGGGGAATATAGAATGCCTGGGAATTGCACTTTTCGACCATTAAAAACACAAAATCTCAAACCTTCCGGGGGAGACATGTCATTGCTCCTCAAGGGAATACCCTACCCCGACCACCCCCTGAATTCAACACCAGTATATCACCACCAGTATTCTGAAATCACTCGGAGAGGTACAATTCAATATAAATTTTGATACATAATATTTTTTATGCATGCCTTCGAAAAATATTTTCAAAATTGTTGTTAAAATAGCTTTAAAAGTGACCAAAATAATATATTTCATTTTTTGCAACTGGTGTTATAAAACATTTCTGTCTACAAGTCGACAGAAAATAAATTGTAACTTCTGAATCTGAGAATTAGTCCTCTTAATCCTTTTTAAAATAATCGTTTTGATTATATATAAATTTTAAAGATAGGGCGCTGTTTCATAACACCATGTTTTTGAAACGTGAAAGGAAAACATAATAAGCAATAGTTTTTCAATAGTCCTAACTCGTAATAACTGCATTTAAGAATTTTTATTCAAACCAACGTTCCATTTAGAATACTTATAATATTCACCATAGAAAGTTATAAATTAAATTTAAATAATTTATTTCTTTTATGTATGTCAAATTCGGTCAAAAGTAATTAATATAAGTAATACACATGTTGCGTTTCTGTTTAGAGCCTTCAAGCAAACATGTTTATGTACTCTGGAATATAGTATCTGATAGTATTTTCGAACTAAAGTGTCTCGTTGGAGCGGAGATTTTTCGTTCTACTTGCCTAAACGGAAATTTTCAATTAATCGACTGCCGTAGAATAAAATTTCCGGTAATTCTAGGCAAAGATACAGTTTTTCCCAAAACGGAAGACTTCAAGAAAATTTACAGAATAACACTTATTAATTTCAGTACACATTTTAACAGTGTATTAAAAAATTTTTAAAGGTATAATTTAGCCCTAGGATTGATTACGCGAAATGTGTTTTACTGTTCCATCATCTATATTTATCATCATATTCAAAAACTTATATTTTGTAGGGTAAGTGTACCAGTAGTGGGCCACCAGTTTTCAAAGTTGAAAAACAAGTTTTCTAGTCACCCCTGTCAGATAACAAAGTAATTGCTGATTAGCTGGAACCCTTATCTGTTATCAGGCAAAGGGACAACTTCAGTATTCTCATAGTTTTTTAGCTGAAATGGCGTTTTTACAGACTATACGAAAAAACTAAAAAGAAGCTAAAATTATTTTACGTAATCATCAAAACTTCTAAATATGATTTCATTATTGTGTATATTTAAGTGTAGAAATGTAAAAAAAATATAACTTCTGTACAGTATGTATTAAACTCAAGAATGGTGTGGCCCACTTCTAGGGCTGCCCTACTGGAGCATCAGAAAGTTACTATGGCCCACTACTATAGCATAGAGGTAGGTAGCATTTTTTATTTTTCATTTTTTCTAGATAATATATTTTAAAAATTTGAATGTTTATTCTTATACATAAAGGTAAGGACTAGACTAAAAAATATGTATTTTTTTAAAAATTCACTAATACTTTAATAATAATTAGATAAATGTCCTTAAGTGGCCCACTACTTGTGCATTTACCTTATACATGCATTATATGTTTCATAAGCATTATTATTGTTTCATCTTATCTATAAAAGAACATAATTTATAACCTAAACAATAGCAGATATAAACAGAAACCACTGTTATTATTGACCACTCCAAATATATGAAATCTATATCTTAGGAGAAAGGGTGAGACATTAATAATGAAGAAGTTTTTTCTAAGAAAAAATTCCAATGATACAAAAAATATTTATTTTCCGAAACTCGATATCAATGAGACATGGAATTCATTCTAGAATGTATTTCGATTCTTTGGCATCAGAGATTTAATTTTTTAAATAAAATTCATGATGTTTAAAAAAATACTTCTAAAGAAAATAATGCATCCTATTGTCAGAATGGACATGGAAATACATTAAGAACCTGAGCTAAAGTTATATCGCTGGATTAAATGAGAAAAGATAACATAGGGTCAGAAGATTTTGGAAATCTGTTAAAAACATACAGATTATTTGATTTCAAATATCAGATTTGCAGAAAACTGTACGTTTTCAATACATTTTGACTGAAATTTTTCCCATATATCGCGAACATTTTTATTATTATAGAGAGAATCCAACCAGGGTTTTCCAAGTTTCATAGCATAAATCCCGTTGTGAAAATCATAAGAACCATTTTAAATTAATCCCTAAAAAGTTGTGTTTTTTTACGTTTAACACATTTTTAAAATTACACATTTAAAGCATCAACAGGCAAGGCAATATTATATTATTAAAATCAAATATGCATCGAAATAAAGTTTTGAAATTTAGAAAAACAGTATTTCCGTATTAGCCATATGTAACCATTTGAGTTTGAGTTAACAATGCTTTGAGGTTTATAGCTACAATGGCTGTTACCTCGAATGATCCATAAACCACAGAAACAAATACAGAACACTTTATTATTACAAGAAATCCATTACACACATTTTAATACACATCACAAGGACAACACCCGCACACCCATGCCGCTAGCTGGACTCGAACCAGGGTCCAGCGGTGTGGGAGGAGCTCACGCTACCGACCACGCCACTGGATCGGCATATGTAACCATACTTTATCTAAAATTGATGTCAATAACCAAAGAAATTGCCAGATATTTCACCAATTAATGTGTACTTTTATTCTGATTATTTCAATGTTATTTTAGTAATATATGTGTTAAATTTGTGCTTTATTCTTTTTATGATTTTTTAATTTTATTATGCAATTTTGCCGGATAGAATTTTAAATAATTTAGTTTTTTTCAATTACATTTTAGTAAACAACAGCATGTGATAATGATCATGTCGAATCGTGCTGGATTTTTTTTTTTTTTTTTTTTTTTTTTTTTTGAAAACCATAAACAATCTGCAAGTTAAACCCTCTGAGCGTCTTGCAAATGGATGAAATTGTAATGCTGATTTCTCATCATTTTGTTTTAAACGATCAGAAAATATGACCCTTTCAACATTATAACAAAAAAAACTTAATTACAAATATGAATGTAATTCTAGAGAGTATTAATCATTCTAAAATGTGTTAAAATTCATTTAATATGTAGAATTATATTATCTTAAATTTTATTTATATTGCAGTGAAACCTGGAGCTTAGCGAACGGAATATTACGTTCCAAACATTTAGAGGGCTAAAATAGAGTTTAAAATAAAATTCACTTTAAAGTACATATTTTTCTCTATTCCAGGGTAAAAACAGACAATTTGCTTTGTTAAAAGTTAAATTACAAAAACGCACAATTTTTTACCCAGATTGCTACCGTCGTCAATATGATGTCACGTTCTCACGAAAATATGTTTTGCTTTTATACTCGTCATATAAATTCAAGATTTGCTGATATTTTTGTTACATGTTAAACATTTATTCTTTCGTTTTTTAGCTAAAATTTTCTAAAACACAATCTTAAATATATTAGTCTTGTTATATGTTTTATTGTAAGTTTTTTTCTAAAAAACCACTTATTTTGAAAAAAAAAAAAAAAAAAAAAAAAAAAAAAACACCCCACTTATTATCATTCTGTAAAAAAATTCTAGCAGATCTCTACAACACAATATCATAACTATTGTAATATTTATTATTATTCATTCAGAAAACATAATTTTTTCATGATTTCCTTTCAATAAAAATAATAAAATAACTTAACAAAGTTAGGGTTTATATCAATACACAATTATAATTCAGTTTATAATACACAAAGAAATCCAACTGGATCTTTCTCAGTTACATAATATGTTGTCCGGTGTAAAGAATGTGGGTAAATATTTTTATAATACATAATAAAATTATATACATAATACAAGTACATAAACAATACATAATAAAAATACATAAAAAAACATAATTTTATAATAAAAAATAAATACATTTTTCATTAAAAATAAAAATAGACTTTTTAATTTTAATATATTTTTAGTTGCCCATTAACAAAACAAGAAAGAATTTATATGAAAAATATGAAATATTCATTCGAATAAAGTTTTGAAATTTATTAAAAGCAATACTTACGTAATGGCGCCTGACAAGAGTTATACTTTAAACTGTTCTTTATCAATAAATATCAATATCTTTTCTTTCATTTATGACTATTAAGCGTAAATTAAATCCAAAGCTTGTAATGATTGAAATAACATTAGAATTTCAATTTCAACTGGAAGCACTATAAACTATTATTGATGTATTTTTCAAAAGTTGCCATATCGCTGCCATAAATGAAAATCCCTTTAAGAATAATGAATTTGGAGCACATTTATCTTGTTAATTCCGCCGATGCTTATCTGATAGAGAATGGACCATATTTAAATAGGTCCTTGATATAATTATGTAATGATTTAAAATTTACTTGATTACGAATCTCGTTGCATTGTTTAATATCTTTTCTAAAGGTATCTTAAATCATTAAAAGCAAAATCTGAATTTAAGTATATATTTACTGATTGTAAATGTTTATTTAGAAGGAAAATTTGAATAAATAAAGTTATTTAAAGGAATGAGTCCTTAATATATTTCTTTAAATCATTTGAGACTCATTGAATAAGCTTATTTGGAGTATCATATAAAAGTAGGCTATATTTTAAATGCATTGTTTTGGATCGTTAAGAGTTTAATGCGCAATACCTGCTTTCATTATTTAAATAAGTGTTTTAAATAATGGATCGATATAAGACTTAATTTATAATTCTTCCAATATCAGAGACTATTGCATGGAGCAAAGGAAACAATAAATCATGCATTGAAGTTTTATTTGAATGATTTTCTTATGTTTTAAAATTAGGCAATGGAATAAAATAAAGTTTAACTTGAATTTGCTTTTAGTAAAGCATATTGATGATTCTGGCACTGATGTAAACGTGGCTTAAAAATGAAGAATAAAAATTATAAAGGTCTAAGTTGTCCTTGAAATATTTTCTATCTTTGTAACGGAAATTTTTAATTACGAAAATACGAAAAAGAAAAAAAAGAGAAAAATAAAACGGAAAATTTTCTGGGATTTTGGAAATGTTATCCGTTAAAATATGGAAATAGTACTGGAGTCTCGAGGCGCAGGCAGGTCTCTCTTTAGTTTTTAATTTAAGGTAGTCTGGGGTAATGACGCCAGGCGTGGTAATAACGCCAAGTGCTAATATTATGCATAATTATGAAATAATCTGGTAAATGACACCCATGTGCTCTGCGCAGAAGGGTTTTGAGTCATATAAATCGCAAAAAACAGCTTCAAGTTAATTTGTTCCATTTTTAGGTCTTATTGTTTTTACAAGCAACTAAAATTAACGCTTGATCCAAAATTTGCGAGATATGTTTTGTGATGTGAAGACTATTTTTTTTAAATCTGGAAATACTTTGTTAATTACATGAATTTGTAGTACATTTCATGGACTTTCAAAATGTTGTTGAAGATTTTGAATATCTTCTCGAGATAATTTGTAATTTAAAATGTACAGGGCAATAACTATAAGGGAGTAATAACGCCAATCCTTGGCATTTATACCCCGGTTGATTCCCTACAGTGGCCGAGCTACATCCTAAATACTGATTCAAATAAACACAGTTAAAACTGTTCAATGTTTCTAATAATTCTATTTAAGCGATCCTTTTTAAGCAAAAAGAAGCTCACGGTCTGATATTCTTTTGCCTCATCCCCCCCCCCCCCCGCACCACACCTTTATTTTTCTTACACTTTCACAAAAAATTGAACATTTTCAGTAGCTTAGAATGCAATTTGTCAATTTCTAAGTTTGTAGAGTTTGTATTTTTAGAATTGTGCAATCTACATGCAATTATTCCATCTTATTTCATAGTTTTGTTTGCATGGCGTTATTACCCATATAGGTGGGTAATAACGCCAAATAGCATTGGCCAAGAAATCACGCCATTACATTTTATGAATACATATTTATTAAATTATTTTTTATATAGATTGTCAATGAGTTGCTGTATCAAATCATGTATTTGTTTGGAAAATACAATCTAAAACTGAGCCGTGAAAATTGATAGAACCTTAACGTGGCGTTATTACCCCAGGGTACCTTACTTATATAGAGATCAGAAAAAAAAAAAAACATGAGAAAGGGGAGAACTTCTTCGTTTGATTTATTCTGTTATTTTTTCGTGAGTAATCTTTTCGATACAATCAATAATCTTTGCTTAGCGCTTTTTCGGTTACTTCGTCAATATTCCAATAAGTTAACTGGACTTTAAAATTAGAGTACGTCCCTGCTTGTGTTGTTGAAAGTAACATATCATTATTTATCCCTCTTTTAAAGTCAATTTTTCTATTTTAAAATTTAATTTCTTCTTTCAAAATAATAAATTTAATCAAAGCTTTCTTTACTTTACGAAAATAATATATCTTGCTCTTCTTTTTTCGCTTTAAGTAACATTCACTTTAACATTCACTTTCAAAATAATAAATTTAATCAAAGCTTTCTTTACTTTACGAAAATAATATATCTTGTTCTTCTTTTTTACGCTTTAAGTAACATTCACTTTACGCTCTCATGTTAAGCCAAAGCCGTTCATAAAATAAATGAAAATTAATTTTTTTTCATTCTTAAATTATTAACTAAGCGAGCATACTTTCCTTTCTATTAACGAATATATAAATAGACATTTTTTGAGCATACGCTCCTGTTGCATTAAAAATTTAAACATTAATTCCGAATTTGATAGTCAATACAAATGCCTTTTTGTCCTGTAAAGTATCCTGTTTATATTGAAATTGCCACCAGGTATCCGCGTTGCTGCTTCTAAATGTATTTTACCAATTACTCAGCACTGACTTTAGCATTTGTACGTTAAAATGTTAAGACGCCAATTAACGTATTACAATCGTCGCGGTGGGACAGATGCCGTATATATTGTATGGACAACACTAGCGCTTCCTAGACTAAATTAAGGAGTTCTTAGTGTTACTCTGTGCCATATACTGTTCTGTATGCGTTTCCATAGCTTCATTGATGGTATTTACATATTTATACCAGTTTTGTGCTTTAAAACTGCTTGAAATGAAGTTAAAATTATTCTAATTAAGTTTTATTTCATATTTTAAGACAAATAAACAAAGATATCATCTCAAAACTGACTGCAATGCTTGAATAGATCCTAGTAGAAAAAATGCATGTGCTTGCCTTTCTCCCGGGTTGATCACATGCGGCATTATGCGATGCGGCATCTTACCCGCCACTATGAGAGACAGATGCCACATCCATGCTAAATTACGGATGCCGCAGAAAATATTGTTTTTTCGATTCAATAAATTTATCACTACAATTTTAATAGAACTTACAGTTAAATTAATGTAAATTTTGTGGATAATGCTACTTATCAAATTATTTGGAGCAAAAAAGTTGGTTCACTATGATGAAAACGATGACTATAATGAAAACGTTGGCATTTTACAGTTGTAATAATCTAAACTGTGAAATAAAATGTATCCTATTCCAATGACCAAAAACCCTATACAACGAAGTAAGAAAAAGTAAAAGAATGCAAATATTACAAGCACAGAGCTCATAAAAAAGAAAAAAGAAGAAGGAAATAAAAAACAAAATAAAGTAGAAAGCGTCAAATAATGACAGCTTAGCAGAAGTTAAATGTGTATGAAAATGAAAGAAAAGATAAACTTGAAAACACCTTATTTTAGAAAGAAACTGAAATACACTGATGGCCACACAAAAAGCAAACCCCTACAAGAAGCATGCATATCATGTGAAATTTACACCATGCGTTTGCGGCGATGAAATATGCAAATCATTAGCATTGCAGTGCAAACGCACATCACGGGCGACCGTAGCGCCACCCGCAATCGCTATATAAGGAGAGAACAGATTGGCGATGAAGTACGGCAATTGTTTTTTCTTTTTTTTTTGCGTGAACTGTTTACCTATACCTCGTCAAAGACATCGACTGTCTTTTGACCAAGTTTCTGAACTCGACAGAGAAAGAATAGTAGCCTGTAGGAATTATGGATTATCCCTCAGAGAAATCGGTCAACGTTTTGAGCGAAACCCAGCAACTGTGATGCGGATTTGTAATCGATGGATGCAGAAAGGACCGTCGGACCAACGTGGCCGATCGCACTCACCTCGTTGCACCACTGCCCATGATGACAGGCAGATTGATCGCATGGAATGGATGGATCACGCAGCTACATCACGAACTATAGCACAACAGATTCAGTCTGCTACGCATCATTCGGTGTCCACTCGTGCCATTCAACGCCATTTGCAGAAGAGTGGAATATCTGCAAGGCATTCATTGCTTCGTTTACTCTTGACTGGAAATCACAGGCATTTGCGCCGCCATTGGTGCGAGGAACGGCGGACATGGACAACAGAATGGAACATCATTGTGTTTACTGACGAATCCCGCGTCTGCCGCCAACATCACGATGGTCGGATTCGAGTTTGGAGACACGTTTGTGAGAGGCTGCTGAACTGTTACATTATGCATCGCTACACTGGTCCTGCAACCGATATCATGTTTGGGGTGGTACTGGATTTCACTGCCGCACCCCTCTAGTACATATTGCCGGTACACTGAACAGCCAGCGCTACGTATTTGAGGTTTTGGAGTCCGTGGTTCTCTCATGCTTGCAGAGCTTGCCATCAGCTATATTTCAACAGGATAATGCGCAACCACACATGACACTGGATGTTTAGCGATCCCAATTACACCAGAATCGCTCTCCAAGTTATTCCCCAGGTAACTCCCCAATTTTTTATAATGTACTAGCTGAATCTGAAGTTTGATGAAAAGCCATGCATTAGTTTTTGAGATACATTTATTGCGAAATCCTGAAAAATGCAGCATAGCAGCGCCATCTGTAAGGCGATTTGCACCAAAAACGAAAAAACACTAATCTATATCAGGGACTGTGAAATTTGAAGTTTTAGAGTATTTCGTGCATTAGTTTTTGAGATAGAGCTATTGTGATTATCAGGAATAATGCACCCGGGCAGCGGCACCTGTTGAGTGATTTACCCCAAAATATAATCAGCAACATGTTATATCACGTACAAACTAAATGTAAAGTTTTATGAAAAACTATGCACTAATTCTTGTGACATGGCTATTGTGGAAATTGTAAATAATGCAGCATAGTAGCGCCACCTGTTGTGCAATATACACAAAAAACTAATCAAATCTAATTTATATCAAGGTCTAATAGGCTCTAAAGTTTCATAAAATTCTGTGCATTAGTTCTTGAGAGAGAGCTCTTGTAATAATCACGAATAATGCACCTTGGCAACACCACCTGTTGAGCAATTTGCACCAAAACATAACCATCTACATGTTATATCAAGTACTAACTAAATCTTAAGTTTTATGAAAACCCGTGTACTAGTTCTTGAGATATCGCTACTGTGGTAATTGTGAATAATGCAGTATAGCAGCGCCAATTGTTGAGCGATATATACCAAAAACTTATCATATCTAGTTTATATCAAGGTCTAATAGAATCTAAAGTTATGTAAAATTCCGTGCATTGAGATAGAGAGCCCACAAAAATTTTGTGACAGAGAGAGAGATTCACAAACAGACATTTTGTAGAAACAAGATTTTTTGGGGTATCTGACCCCTAAAACTTGTAAATTAGTCGAAAACCGGCTTTCGAAAATTTTTACGAATTCAATACTTTCTTCTTGTAAAGATAGAAAAGTGTAAAAAATATAATGCTTTAAGTCTTTACTCAAAGTTTGTTAAAAATGTACTTAATTTTTACCTATTACAGGATTATACTTTCTTAATAATTACTTAAAACAATATATTTTTTAAAGTTTATATCATTTGTTACACTATCTGTCAACGGTGACTGATGCTGCCTAAACGGAAAGGTCATTATCTTTCACCGGCGCACTCAAAGTGCTAAAAGGTTTAGAAATGTAACAACGCATATTAAATATTCAATAAGACTTATAAAGTGAAGAATGAAAATAAATTTATTATTTTTTCATCAAAGCACCTCTGCCACTACGCAATCTGTTTAAGGTATTTTTTAAACACATAAACATAAAAAGAAACCTCCATATAAACCATCCATCTAAAACTTTTTCAACGCGCTAACTTGGGGGTGACATGCACTTCTAGATGGAAATTTATAATTCTTTTTCCTCTTAATGATTATTTATTTTAAATCATTCATGAATAATAAATTTTAATATTATCTTTCGAATGATGAGAGAAAAAAAAAATATTTTGGAAAAAACAAACAGGAGTACTTGCTTTCCCTTGATCCCTATCGTGTGGCCAAAATTCCGACTTTGGACGGATATATGTTCTGGACGAGAGTTTCACCTTATCCAGGAAATAAATGTTTGGGAAATCTAAGAAGAAAGAAATAATAATAATAATAATAATAATAAAAACACTGTCTTTGGATTTTATTGTAAACCAAGATTTTACAATGTAGGAATAGAGGATAGTACTATTTTATTTGCAGATTGTTTTTTTTTCAATGCTAGTAGAATAAAACGGTAGAGAAAATTTGATTTTTAAAATTTTAAATTAGGTGAGTTTCCAAACACAAGTCCTCATATGTTTATATATACAGAAGATATGGAGCACATGTGAACAGATCACTTAAATATAGCTTTTTTCTCATAACTGGGCTAATTTATGTGAACAAAAACTGCTCAATATAGTAAACAGTATTTTTTACGCGTCTTACTTTTTTAGTCATATTTTAGTTCTTCTTTTAATAGTTATATAAAAGAATTCACATATGCCCCCCCCCCGTCTGGCGATGTAGTTGTGAACACTCGAGGGGCGCATGAGAACGCAAATTAAATTTATCCTTTAAAATGTTGTTGTTTTTTTTTTTTTTTTTTTTTGTTGTTGTTGTTGTTGTTCATATGTCGCCGTAATCATTAGTTCTATTATCTGTTAAATTCACCATAAAGAAAAATCTATGTATATAAAAGAAGAGATGTCTGTCTGCCTAACCGCGGATAACGCCGAAACTATGACACCAAGGTCTCTGAAAATTTCGTCATATGTGGATGCTGATATCGGAAAGTGCATTTCGCAGCCAGATTTTTAAATTTCAATTTAGATTTAAAAAATAAGATAAAACTTACTGGGTAAGAGGTTATTTGCAGTTTTTCACCAACCCACGGCAACGATGCAGTCAGGTTAGAGGCTATTTGCAGCTCGCCACACTGTTAAGAATTTGAAACTTTAGCTGCATCGTTATTCCACCGTTTTATAGAAAACGATTATTTCACTGTATATGGAGCATTTTCATTGGTCAAAATAGAGATATTCCATAAAAGCGGTAGAGTGAGGATGCAGCAAAAGATTCAAAATTTTAACAGTGCATCAATGCGCAGCAACGAAACAATTAGCCAATGGGAACAGGCGGTAAATATGGGATTTAACGACTGCATCTCATGGCCAAATGCAAGACACAAATTGTTTGCGTAATTTTTTTTCCAAGCACCTTCGTCGTCCCAAGCCCAAGCTCGCACTCTGATTGGTTGTTGCTCTCGGCACTGTTTTCATGTAACTTGGCGATAATCATACTTGGCGTAGCGATAGATGCTTCCGTCGAGTTTGATTTCCTTCCGAACCGAATACAAAGTAACTTTTCTCTTGCAGCATTGGATTGGATTGAAAGTGTCTTACTGAAAGCTGTACTCTTTAAAAGTTTTTACACACAAGAGTACAAGACCACGAGAATAAGAATGAAGGAAGAATAAGAATGAGTAGGTTAGGTTCTAGGTTTACTTGTTCACTTACGAGCGAAGTATTTTTCACCAAGTATGGTTATCGCGAAGTTACGTGAAAACAGTGCCGAGAGCAACAACCAATCAGAGTGCGAGCTTGGGCTTGGAACGTTGAAGGTGCTTGGAAGAAAAATTTCGCAAATTGTACACGCATTTGTTATTTTTTCCTGTTTAGATGATTTTACTTTTCCTGATTGATGTAAATCGATCTGCAAAATCCATCCATGTGATCCATCGAAATCCAATCCATCGAAAAATGTAGTAAATTAGGTAATTACTCCTTTTATGTTTTCTTTGGGTTTGTCCAGATATGCAGAGCACGTCGCGCGCATGCTCAGAAGATTTTGCACGGAGTAGGTCTCATTGAAGAAAGGAATTTTAGAATAATTCAATTATTGCATTATTTGTGTGGTTCAAAACAGCAAAATCAAAGACTATATTTCTTTATCCTTCCAAAATATGGTTTCAGTACATAAATACATACCTTTTTTCACTTTTTGAAAATTCTAAAAATTCACTAGATAAATATCATTTTTTTAATTTTATTTTAGTATGAATGGAGATTTTAAATATTTGCAATTTGTTTGAAAACAACTATGGTCCCGGGCAACGCCGGGCTGATCAGCTAGTATGTACCGGGTGTCCCAAAAATGACTGATGGATTTTAAAATTCAATAACTTGCAAACGGTGATAGCTGTTTAAAAAAAAAATTGCAGGAGGGTTATGTATAAGGTCGGGAGTTTTTTTACCGTGATTTTTAATTTTAGTTCGGATTTCAAACAATAGATGGCACTGATGGCAGTTAGCGCTCAGGCGACGCCGAAACTGATGAAGGAGATTAAGGATATGGAGTGCGTCTCATTCGCCAGTACAATCTTGCTCTCAGGGCCCGATTCTGAACTCATTCGATGTGATTTCAATGGAATGCGTTGTTGCCATGGGAATAACAGACTCTTCGATAGTGGAAGACAGCGTTCAGAAGTGGGCATAAATTTCACAAGCAGTATTCGAGTATACAGGAGATTTTACATTTATGTAATTTTATTTTCCCGGATTAAATTGCTTTTTATAGCATGATTTAAAGAATATTTTATGCATCGTATTTTAAAACTACACTGTTAAAAATTTGAAACCTTTGCTGCATCGTCACACCTCCGCTTTCACAGAAAACATTCTAATTGGTCAGAATAGAGATATTCTATAATAGCAGTGGAGTGGCGATGCACCAAAAGTTTAAAATTTTTAACAGTGTAGGTAAAGATATCTTGCTACAACCTTTCCTTTAGGGCTCGATTCTGAACTCATTCCATATGATTTCAGTGGAATGTGTTGTTGCCTTGGAAATAAAAATTCTTTCACAAAAAATACGGTGTTCGGAATTGGGCATGAACATAACAAGCTGAATTCGAGTTTGAAAGCAATTTTACATTTATGAGTATTAATGGGAATTTAACGAACCAATTGAGAAATTTTGTGAAAATTTCCAAAATTTTAGTTTGGAATAAAATGTTTAAAAATTTAGTTAAAATACCTAAAATTTCTTAGAATATAACAAAATTTATAAAATTTTTAACCAAAAAAACCTCTTTATTTAGTTTTAAAATACGAGGCATAAAATATTCTTTAAATCATGCCATAAAAAGTAATTTAATTCGGGAAAATAAACTTCATAAATGCAAAATCTCCTGCAAACTCGAATACTGCTTGCGAAATTTATGCTCACTTCTGAACTGTGTATTCCATTAACGAAGAATCTGCTATTTCCATGGCAACAACACATTCCATTGAAATTATATCGAGTGAGTTCAGAATCGGAGCCTGAGAGCAAGATTGTACTAGCGAATGAGACGCACTCCATACCCTTAATCTCCTTCCTCAGTTTCGGCATCGCCTGAGCGCCAATCGCCGTGAGCGCCATCTATTGTTTGAAATCCGAACTAAAATAAAAACGCACAGTAAAAAAACTCCTGATCTTACGCATAACCCTCCTGCAAAAATTTTTAATAGCTGTCACAGTTTGCAAGTTATTGAATTTTAAAATCCATCAGTCACTTTTGGGACACCCGGTATATAAATTTCTTTAGTTTATTGGTTATATGTTTAAGCACAAGTTTATAAAACAGAAATAAGAAAATTGGAGGAAGGGATGAGACTTGGAGTATTGATAAAAACTCTTGCATTAATTAAAAAATAAAAAATAATATATTTTTTAAAAAAAATAAAAAGTTAAAAAAAATTCTTTTAAATTTTGCTTACAGTTTTTTTTTTGGAAGATTTTAGGGAGGGGGATATTCTGAAATACGAAAGATTCTCACCCCTGTATTTGCCTTACTCACCTTCTAAATTAATGATAAAGAAAGGTTATTAAAAGATTTAAAAAAAAAAAAGGAAATCTGAATTATAAAGTCCCTTAAAAATTTAACTTCTTTTACTCTTGAAAGAGAGCGCGCGGAGGAGGTGGGCACTTGCAATTAAAAGTTTATGGTAGTTATCAGTTTACAAATTTTGCTTTCTTAAAATATTACTGATATCTATCTCCATTCAAAGCATCATGTACTTAGCTATATTAGAGACGGAATAAAGACATCATTATATGTTTGGAAGAAATGAAATAAAAAGGAGTTACAAAGTTGTTTAACGTAATACCGTATATATGAACAATACATCAAAAATATTGATGCAAACTGTTTAGTATCCGTTCAAAAATGGCGTCACATTTGGAGGGGTGGGTGGGGGGTCATCAAATTGTGACAGTTTGTGAGGAAGCTATGTGATGGGATACTTGCTTATTATTTGCCAGAATCAAACTGAAAATTTTATTTTTTTTATTTAACACGTGCTTTTGTGAGCAGGATATCTGAAAACTTTCCAAAAAACTTCAACGTACACACTGAAGATGGATTTTCGGTATTCATTAATAAAAAAAAAAGGAGTATTATTTCGCCAGTTGAACAAACCCCACTGGAAAACATAAATAATTGGTGGGTCATTTTTCAAAAAAGGCTATTGAGAAAAAGCATACTTCAACTTAATTTATTTTTTTTACCTATTACAGCTTCGTTTCTCTGTAAAAATTTCGAAAAATCACTTGCCACTGTTCAGCCGTTTAGTTTCGACTATCCAGTTTTCGAGCTTTGCTTATTTCTTAGCCAGTGGCAGTTCAGCTGTAGTGAATATCACACAGCAAAATATCACTGTGCATTAAATTAACAGTTCTTTTGCATAGTTGTGCTATGTACAAGTATGTACAGTACGAGCTATTCATAAAAATATATCATTAAAATTTCTTTTAGCATAAATTATCGATCTCATAGAAAAAATTTGAATAAAATAACTAAATAAAATACTCCAGTTAAAATCACAAACTGACTATGTTTCAATGTTAATGTCATAATTGAGATCATCAGATTAGAAAATTTAAAGCAAAAGTTTGTGATTGGCTGGCCATCATTTAAAATTTCAGAAGTTAATCAGAATATTCCTTCAAATAGGCACCTACTGATTATGTATTCTCGATCAGTTTTAAATGCATTTAATTTCCTCACAAATCAGAAAATTAATTAATCTGCAGCATTCAAAAAATGCAGTCCGAGAAAATTAAAGCTTGATAGAAAATTCAATGAAATGCAGAAATTGAAAAGATTTAATCAAGAATCCACTGTCACATCTTTCAACTGTTTGACGCATTTAAGCAATTTCGTAAATAGATCCGCGAAGAGAAAAAGTATACTTCAATTAACTGATAGATTATCGAATTTCATATCTTTATTTAATATAATAGCTTGCAAACATGATATTTAAAATAAATTTTCTCATAAATCATTATACTCCAATCAAAAATAGTAGAAAATGTTTAAATTTGGAAGGAAATTATACATGATTTGAAATTTCTAATTGTATTATAAATCTACATCTGTATTAATAATATCAATGTATCTGTTGCAGAAAAACTAATGGCACAATTATATTTTCTAGTAAAGTACATTTATTATAAATGGATTAAAAACATAAACTTTTTTTTAGTTTGTAAAAAGATTTAGCTTTAAAAGTTTTTAGTACAAAATCAACTTGCTCCATATTTAAAATTAAAAACTTATTTAAAAAAGAAAAAAAATCATTAATGGTTCCTTTAAAAGAAGTTAGATTAAATAGTATAAAAAATAAAAGAGAACAGAGCGTATTTGAAAGGCATATTATTTACCGTTATGTAAAATAATGTGTGTTATTAAGATTTCATTATTGACGCTAGTAAGATAGCAAAATAGAATTTTTCTAATCGCACCAAAAATATGTAAATGTGGTATTACGTAAATTTTAAAATCTTTTTTATAGTTTGCAAATATACTTTTTTATGTAACATTTCTCTGTCACATTTCCCAACCCAGTGGAAAAGGGTTTAATGATTAGTTTTGTCTGCTGTCTGTACAGTCAATCAGGGTAACTTTGCTCCTCTTTTACGAAACTTTGATCCATTCTGTTATGATGGAATCTTGACGAATTATTTCCAATGAGCTGCCTTTTTCAAGAAGAAGCTGAAAAACCTTAAAAGTATAAAAAAAAAAAAAATAATTGAATCTCTTTCAAAAGCTGAAATGAAACAGTTGTACCTTTTATATTTTCCATTAAATTATATTTCCGCGTTCTTTTAATTATAAAGTACTTTGTAGTACTTTTTGAAATGACTCGAAAATTATTTCGATATAAAATTGTTGGTTAATTAAAATTCACACTGTACACAGAATATAACATACTTATCAAGCAGCATTTATTTAATGTTTGTTTGTTCTATAAGAATTAAGATTAATAGCTTTTTTCGTAATTACAATAAAGACATAAGATCAAATTAAGTATTTCATTGGAAAATCATTAGAACATGTAGTTTACTTAAGATGCTAAACTTTAATATAAAGATAATAGCCCTCTAGGAATCCCGCAGGGACAATTTATGTTCATTTTCCGTTGCTTAGCGACACAAATATTTTGGAATAAAGTCAGGAGAGCAAGTTTGTTGCCTATAGCGTTTATCTAGCAATACTGTAAAATTATGCTTATGACGTAGAAAAAACCTCTAAAAATCATTTATTAAATTTAAAAAAAAAACGAAAATTAATAATTCTCTAGAATTCTTTTTATATGAATTTTTGCCATGTAAGATAATATTAGTTAAGTGCGGTAGTTTTTTGCATTGATATAATAATTAAAATCATGCACAAAATATTATTCTTGGATAAATTCTATTAATATTTCTGACTTTCATAGCTATAATTTGCTAACATGTATTCGAGGATAAAATCTATTAATTAAAGAATTAAATATTGATTTTTTGTCAGTTTTATGCTGAAGATGTGATATAGAAATGATTCATTATCGGAAAATAATTATTTTTAAATCAATTGTATACACTATTAAAAAAATATGAAATTAACGGATATATTTTTCCTCGATTTCACAGAAAAATTTCCTTTTCACAACAAAAGGGCATTTTCCGTTAAAAATCAGAAAACTCCACCATATTTCCTAAAAAATAACGAAACAGTTGGAAATAGAAACAACGAATGGAGACACCATCATATGGGGATCTTCATGGCTGAGTGGTCAAGGCACCACTTCACCAATCGCCTGCTAGCGCAGATTGTGGACTCGAATCCCACTGGCGCCATGAAATAATGAAAACATAAAAAATCCCCTTTAAATTACTTTTTTTTTCTTTTTCTTTTTATTCTTATTAAAGAAATCTTTTAACTATTTAGCCCACAAAAATACATAAATAAACAAGTAGTGTGCGACAATTTCAAAAAATTGTCTGTAACATTATTTTTGTAAAAAATGAATAAAATAAACTTTTCATTCATTCAAGAAAAAAAAAAAACAATGATTTAATTTTTTTAAATTAAACTGGTTAAAAATTAAAATTAATTAAAAAAATAATAAGTAATATGCATCGGTCTATAAAATAAAACAAAATAAACCGTTTACGAATATTCTAACGCAGGGGTGCACAACCTCTGGCCCGCAGCCTAAAATGATACCACTATTTTTATGCAGAATAATTTTCCTATAATAATTTGACAGAAACTCCGCTTTTCAAATATTCTGGTGGCAAACGATTTTCTGGTAAAAAGGTTGTGCATCACTGCTCTAACGAATATATTTGAAAGGAAATTTTTGTAAAACACAATAGATTTCCCCACTAACAGATAAAAAGACATATTTTCTACGAAAGGGCTTCAAGAGGTATAGCTCAGTCAGTAAGGACTTAATGCGCTGTCAAAAGATTTTGAGCTTGAACCTCAAGACGGCTTGAAGTAAATTGTTCTATATAAAAAATGATATAAAAAGATAATACACCCTATAAACATAAAATATAGGGACATTTTACCCTATAATAGAAGTTTTCAAAAACACAAGAACCCAGTAAGTATATTGGTAAACAACATAGTACAAATGTTTAGAGTTTTTGTAAACAGTTTATGTTATTAGATTGAGCAAAAAGTTCTGGGAAATTTTTAATCTAATAGTTACCAGAATTAGTATATAACAACACTAGTGGCATATCTATAGGGATTCAGGAATGTCGGTCCAGAAATGGCACCATCTGACTATGGCCTCTGTCGATCAATGCAACACTTTTTCAAGGCCCATCGATTTGAAACCTTTAATGAGGTTGAAGAAGCATGTAAAGAGTTTTTGGCTCCAAGGAGCCGCCATGGTACTTCCAGCAAATCCGAAATGTGGCAGATCTATGGCAGAATTTCGTGGATTATAATGGTCTCTACTTTGAAGAACAGCCCTTGTTGCTTTTGTTATTAATTTGCGCATAATAACACAGCTTTCTCAAATTTTCTAGAATTTTTTGTTTAACCTAATATAAAGAAAATAGCTTTATACTAAAAGTCTACAGATTGTTTTAAATGGAAAACGTATAGTCTTATAATTTAACTTTGTTATGCATGTGAATATTTTATATTATATGAAATAATTAAAATCATAGAACAATTTAAAACTATTAATATAATTTTAATTAAATTCCCTCAAATCCATGGGTACTGACAGTGTTGATGTCCATGGTGTTTAAAATACAAACTTCATACCAGTTTAATCCTTATAATTTTAACCTTATGAGCATATGATTTAAATAAATACTTAAGGTTACACCTAACAAACATACTAAAATAGAGAATATATTCTTAAACCGTTTAAGTGATCATGGAGTTGAAGTTATAAAAACATAACCGGCATTGGTATAACACCCTAGTTACATATATTCAGACACAGATTTGACATCTAAAATACTAATACACACATACACAAAATAAAATGCTCATTACAAAAAGTTTACTGTCTCTCTATGCAAAGTAAAAAGCAAAGTATATTTAAATAAGGTAATAAGTGCTGAAAACATTATGTATTATTTATGAACTTGAATATGGTTTGAGTCTATACATTTGCCTTTCAAAGAGTTCATATTTACCTGTATCAAAACAAAATAAACAAGTTGGAAATTTCACGTCAAGCGTAGAAAATAAGATGAGTTCGTACTGAAAGGAAGTTGTAAATATATCCAGACTTGGTGTAATACTATACCTTACTTCGGAACAGTATAGTATCTGAAATCTTTTGTGTGTCCCTGTAAATGCTATCTTCTTTGTATTGTACTGGGAGTAATTTATAGTAAACCTCAACAGTGTATATCAGTTTCATAAAAGGTGGATTAATTTAATAATGTAAAACTCGTCCCAAACAATGTTTCCCCTTATACCGTAGTATAATGGAATACTTTTGTGTAGCCCTTTAAATTGATAACAATATTCTTTGCACCATAAATTGCAAAGAATGTACTTCATAGATGCATATCAATTTTATTATCTTTGAAAGTCTGTAACGCTATTAAAACGCACTTGAAACTAATTTTTCAAATTGGTCGCAATGTAACGGAATACTTTTGATTGTCCATGTAATTAAACTATTCATCCAATTTAGATAAAATTTTAAATGACTGACACATTTATGCAACAATTACTTATTTTAAATTTCAAAAGATTCGGTTTCGTAGTTTTTGCTCTCTTATATTCGGATAGGCGGACGGACTGAATGACGATTATAGGTGCTACGTATTTACATAATTTCTAACGCACCCAGAAAATAATGAGAAAATTAAAATCACAATTATATGCATGCAATGAATATCTTCAATAATATTTTTGCTATTGCATGCAAAAATATTATAAAATGTTACATAAATTTACATTTTAGAATAATGAACTCTGCTGCCAACAACTGTTTTAGTTTTGGGAGTGATCAATGTACAACATCATTTGAATGGAGGGTAGTTTTTGTATCTGCGACTCATGATTTGCGAAACATTTACTGAAATTTTCAGGCATTACTTTCCTCCGGTCAGCTCAAATAGATAATTGTTTACGTTTTGTCATGAAAGTTACATAAGATAAAATTATTCAATATTTACAAATGATAATCCTCTTTTTTAAATTCTGAAAAGCTATGTAAATGAACTGCGTATTACAATATCCTTAAATCTGTGAAATAACATTGAATAACATCATTTTATCTTTCAAATATCTAATATAGTGAGAAAGCTTGTTGAACATTTTGTCACGGTTTAATCTCAAAAAGTTCCATTCAGATAAGTACAGCCTAGAGACAATAAATATTTTCAAATTATTTTTCTGTGTGGTACTTTGGAGATAATTTTTTTTTCAATGTAAATTTTCATTTTTTTATTAATTAATCAGCAATACTAAACTCCAAAATAGGTTATTTTTTAATTAAATAATTCGAAATTCATAACCAGGCAATTTTGTAGTACTGTTTGCAGCTTATTTGAAAGAGAAAATTATAAGTGAAAAACCTGTATTCATTTACCCAATAACACAAAAATCGTAAATAATCTACATATTCACAAAGTTTATTTACTTTAGTTTTTTATTAATAAATTAAAAAAAAAAACATTTACAGCGATATTCACTTATCTCATGGTCAACATACGCAATTTTCTTTTTTCTCCCTTTTTCCTTTTAAGTTTTCATTTAAGTTTCCATTTTAATGGAATCTATTTAATTAAAAATATTAATTAGAGAAAACAAAATTAAACCTAAAATATCCATTTCAGAAAAGCAATTTTAAAATACTAAGAGGTTGTGTTTTACATCCCAGTAGACTGATTCTTTATTCAATAAAATGTTATTAAAATTTGCTTTTTAAAGTAAATTTAGTGATACTTTATTCTGTTTGTTGCTTGTTATAAATGAAGTAGCAATCGTTTTAATTTATTCTTCGAAAATGCAATATATTATAATGTTTAATTTACAAATATTTGCAATTCGAAAGCGTTTTAAAATAAATATCAAGTTTTAAACATGTCAGTGAAATTTAGAAATTTTAATTATAAAATGCTTGTATTACAGCAGAATATTTTAATTTTATGTAACGAAATGTAAATGTAATTTTTACTGAAGAAAAGTAGATAATCGTTTAATTTGAATACTAAAAAACAATTAAAGCCATTTTCTGTGTTGAACTACTATCAATGACTTATTTAGATTTTTAATAAAAAATTTAGATTTTAGATTTTGTGATTTTATAATTGAAAATATCTGCGATTTTAAATTTGTGCTGCGATTGATTTTGGAATTAAGATATATTATTACATTCCGCTTTAGATTTTTTAGTGTTATATTTTTAATCAATTAATTACTTTTCATTTTGTGTCAAAAAGAAATTTGAAGCATTACTCAATAGGAAATTTAACGAATCCGAGAGTAAAATTGTTTTGTTTATTTCGTTCCGTTTTTAATGAGCGCGCATTAAAATAATAATAATAATAATAATAATAATAATAATAATAATAATAATAATAATAATAATAATAATAATAATAATAATAACAAAAGTAGTCAAAAGGCGAGGTTGCGCCAAACACGTTAAAGCAAGCTTGCATGATTTTTTCTTCCATTCACCACACTCATTGCACAGAGCATGCGCACATGAGCTCATGACGCTTTTGTTACTAGATCCAGTTTCTCTAATGCAGAAGGTGCCTGCATTTTGTACGTTTTGGAACGTTATGCGATTCTCACCCAGGAAGTTTCAGCATTGACTATAAATGTTACCAGATTCCGGCAACAAGCTACAAAGTTTGCATATAATAAGGTTCAGAGATTAAAAACAAACAATAAAATTGGAGTCTATTCACTGATACCGACTTTATGTGTCTCATCATTTCTAGTTCCATCCAGCTGCAGATAGATATTCAGTTGTGGGACAATGGAAACACCCACTCTGTCAATTCACTGTCACATTTTGCCACTTTATCTCTCTAAAGCTGCTATCAGATTCATCAACTTTTCCAGCAATTTTTGAGCCAACACTTGATTTCCTCCAACTTTTCGCTATATATTGACTCAACACCCAGTGTGATAGCAAACAATATTTCCCAACTTTTTCCGTAGTTCTAAAAAAGTCTCCGTTAGCAGCGACTTTTTTCTCCAACTTTCGACATTTCAACCAATCCGAGATAAGCTATTGATACGAATAGGCGATAAATATTACCGACTGGTACTAGTAGTATTAGTTTTTCTCCGACTTTAGCCAAGACAATTGGAACCTTTTTATGTGTTTGAATGGGAAAAAGTTTGCGTTAAAATTGGCTGAAAAGTTTGTTGCTCGAAACATTTGTGAATCTGATAGCAACTAAAGGAACATTTACTATTTAGACACTGCAGCGAAATTTTTAGTCACGAAACAAACTTGCAACTCGTCACAAACCTGGATGTGTGAGTGCCACACTAGTGTCCATATGACTCATTTTTCATTTCCCAAGACGATAATGTGGACAGTAAGGATTGAATTTGGATCATGTTGATTTCACATTTTGGTTACATTGGCTGGACTTTATAAAATAACCCGTATACCTTTATAAATAAACTTTTACATTTCAAGAAAGGGGTTTTCTTTTGTCTTAGATCATTTAGTACTAAATTTACTGCTCACGTTCGTTTTTCTTTTTTTCATTCGGTATATAATTCACTATGCAGTAACGTGCACAATATTTCTGTATAGATTATTGACAATTTAGCTTAATCTTGAGTTATTTTAAATAAAATGCTGAATATCACTGAATAAAATATTCATTTCTCAATTTTTGTAACAAAATATAAAAGAAATAATGCCTCAGTACAAATATGGAATCCAAGAGATTTTATGAAAAATAATTTTGTCAATCATGCTCTGATTATTTCATCTCAATCGCAATTTCATGTATCTTTCCTTTGGAAAGGCATAAACGTGGAACTGGGAGGAATACTGAGCTTTATCTAGATGATTAATAGTTATCTCCTTCAAATCATTAGGTTAATGCACTTTGTCTCTAAAAGCATAAAACTCTTGTCATTTATAAAACTGAAACCATCATTTAATCACCTTGCACTATTGCGTAAATCTACTAATTGTGTATGAAGCAATCAATAACTGTAATGCATTCAGTTTGTCAATCTGACCGTATGATGATAATGGAATTATGACATATTGTTTGGTACAAATAACCAAACAAAATGAAACATGCTATCTAGTTTATAATATCTTCTGATTAAAATTTTGAAATGCAGATAAAAATCACGCATATCGCATATGCAATATATTGTACGATAATTTACTGTTCACGCAGAAAAAAATATGCTATAAATAGCACATCTCCTTTATTTTTTAAGTAAAAGTCTAAGGTCATTTTCACTTAAGGAATAAATTATCAAAAATACAAATACTTAAAAATGTATTGTGTATGGAACAATTGATGTTGATAATTACATACATGGTTATGGCAAACAAAAATTTTACTTTTTTAAAAAACGAAATTATGTAAAAAAAATTTTATTTCATAAATCATTCTATATTGGTGTGAAAATATAAAATAAAATTTTTAAAATCTAAGTAAGAAAAAAAAATCAACACATGAAATCTGGTCTCCTTAAACAAATTAATCTGGTCTCCTTAATAATTAATATACCGGGTGATCCAAAAGTCAGGACGAACTTTAAAAATGAATAATTCGAAAGAAAACAAGATAAAAATGTAGGTTTGCACCAAACGGATCAAAACGAAACCGGGTTTTGTGTGACAACGAAAAAAATAGTTCCATTGGCGACCAACAGATGGCGCTGTCGTATTTTATCGCACCAAAAGATCATTTACAAATGCAAAAATGTTGACAACTTACAATTAAGCTTAATTACAGTTAATTAGTACTACAGTAAATGTTTAATATACTGTCCATCATTCAGAAGTACAACTGTGAAACGAGGCACCTCACCGTTCACAACATTTAGTAGCCTTTCTTACGTTATGCCAGACACATTTTGGTGGATGGAATCTTTCAGTGCTGCAGTAATGTGATGCCGGTTGGTGATGACGGTGATACCGGTTGGTCGTGGTGCATTTTTGACTTCAAGAATCCTCACAGCCAAAATTCACAGGGTGTCAGTTCGAGAGATCTTGGAGGCCATGTGCAACTAAATTAGCGACTGGTAATGCGATCATCCCCTAATGTTGAGCGTAGCAGTCGTTGTACAGGCAGAGCAATATGGGGTGGTGCTCTATCTTGCATAAAAGTGACTGTTTGGAGTAGCTGTCGTGCTTGTAGTTCAGGAAAGATGTTGTTCTGTAACAGTGCTACAGACTAGTGACAGAAACTGTGTGACTTCCTCGAAAAAAAGGAACGATTATGAAATCAGCAGTGAGGCCAAACTAGACTGCCACTTTAGACTGTTGCAAGGGTACCTCAGCAAATGCATGGAGATTTTCTGTGATCCAAACTCGACAATTGTGGGCGTTAAGAGCCCACAATAGTCACAGAAAAATTACTCAAAAAGACCCGGATGACCATGTAAAGTCTATGGGAGCGTTCTTTTCGAATATCTCGCTCCAATTTTAATATTTTTGCATGATTTTTTTGCACAAGATAGCTGAGGGCGATCCACAACCGGGCTAGTTTTTACTTTTTAAATTTTTGTTTCAGATTTTTTTTAAAAAAGTCCTTCCGGAAATGCCGGGAGGAAGAAGTAGCTTTCATATACTTATATATATATTTATTTATTTTAAGGTAAGTTACATTGTTCAAAAATACTAAGCTCAAATTAGTGGAAACAATCTTATAAAATTAGTGATTTTATAAGATTGAAACTAGTTTTTGTCAAGACTGAATATTAATAGGAATTTTTAGAAATTAGTCATCTTTTATTCAACCTGGTTTTATTTTAAGCGATTTAGAGAGTCACCAAATTCCACGATATCATAAAGTGTATGCCATTTTAAAGCAACATTGTGGATCGTTCAGATCAGACCGTTTCAAAATGTCAGCCATAAGCAAAATTCAAAGTGCTATAACTCAGTCATTTGTTAAGATATAGACAAAATAAAAAGTGTTCTGGAATCGTTGTTTTAAGTTCTAACACGTAAAAGAAAAATATTTTTAAATTTTTAATTTTTCGCATTTAATTTTAAATTTTAAATTTTTAAAAAAAATTAAAATGGCCACCATTTTGAAACAAAATGGTGGATGATGCTGGCCAACGAACTCGGTCGATACATTTGTATGTACTATGTACATCCCAAGTTTCATTGAAATCGGTTCATAAATACGCGTGTTATCACGTGACAAAAATCAGATCGTTTCAAAATGTCAGACATAACAAAAATTCAAAGTGCTATAACTCAATCATTTTGTAAGATATAGACAAAATAAAAAGTGTTCTGGAATTGTTGTTTTAAGTTCTAACACGTAAAAGAAAAATATTTTTCAAATTTTGATTTTTTTCGCATTTAATTTTAAATTTTTAAATTTTTAAAAAAATTAAAATGGCCACCATTTTGAAACAAGATGGCTGATGATGCTGGCCAACGAACTCGGTCGAGACATTTGTATGTACTATGTACATACCAAGTTTCATTGAAATCGGTTCATAAATACGCGTGTTATCACGTGACAAAAATCAGATCGTTTCAAAATGTCAGCCATAAGAAAAATTCAAAGTACTATAACTCAATCATTTTTTAAGATATAGACAAAATAAAAAGTGTTTTGGAATCTTTGTTTTAAGTTCTAACACGTAAAAGGAAAATATTTTTCAACTTTTAATTTTTTCGCATTTAATTTTAAATTTAAAATTTTTTTAAAAATTTAAAATGGCCGCCATTTTTAAACAAAATGGCGGATGATGCTGACCAACGAACTCGGTCGAGACATTTGTATGTACTATGTACATACCAAGTTTCATTCAAATCGGTTCATAAATACGTTAGTTATCGCATGACAAAAATCAGATATATATATGGTTATATATATATATATATATATATATATATATATATATATATATGTCAACATTTGAACGGAGGGTGGTTTTGGGGTCTGGGGGTCATGATCGGTGAAAATATACCAAAATTTTCCGGAAGTGCTTTCCTCCGGACGGCTGCAAAAGGTAGCTTTTTACTTTTTGTAATGAAAGCTACCTAAAA
Organism: Maratus speculifer; assembly: GCA_964019185.1. NCBI lineage: Eukaryota > Metazoa > Arthropoda > Arachnida > Araneae > Salticidae > Maratus > Maratus speculifer. The sequence goes on along the minus strand of OZ025293.1, from coordinate 194,623,036 downwards.
ATACTTTAACTTTCGAAACCGGTTTAAACCGGTTCTGAAACTGAAACTATCGTAATATAAAAAATATATAACCAAAATCGAAAAAGTTAAAACTAGCCCGGTTGTGGATCGCCCTCAGCTATCTTGTGCAAAAAAATCATGCAAAAATATTAAAATTGGAGCGAGATATTCGAAAAGAACGCTCCCATTGGCTTTACATGGTCATCCGGGTCTTTTTGAGTAATTTTTCTGTGACTATTGTGGGCTCTTAATAGCGCCAGAGAGTGTGAAGTGTGCTTCTTCTGTCCAAAGCACAGTGTGAAGCTTGTCGTGCTGCTCTTTCATCTTATTGAATACTCAATTCGCAAAATTTCGGCGACAGTCGAAGTCAGGAAGTTTCAGTTCTTGGTTGTGTTCCAACTTGTTGGGATACTGTTGCAAAATTATTCGCAGTGCTCTCCCGGCACTTCCGCACGATACTCCTGTCTGCCTCGAAATTTCTAGAGCACTGCACTCCCCATCTGCAGCAACCACTGATATGGATTGCACCGTCAGCCACACTGTCATGGCAACAGCAGCGGATGTCGATGTACGTCCATTTCTATGACGCGATGCCAAAGAACCTGTTGCTTTAAATTTCTTCATCATTTTGTTCAATGCAAAAGACATTTATTGGCTATTTGCTATCTCGCATACCCTTCATGTAGTGATATGCTCGCAATGCCGCAATGTCACTTTCCGAATTCTTATAATACAGTTTAATTAAGAGGGATTTCTCACCTATGGACAGCATTTCGATGCATATAAGTTTCGACTACCATTACCTGCTGCAGTTGCTCCTTTTTATATCGTTTGCATAATCCTATATCAGAAATCCGACAGCCCTTTTTAAAGCTGTATAAAAGTATTGTTCGCTCTTAAAGAAAACTTTCATGAATTCAATTATTTTTTAAAGGAAATATATCGATTACTGATTCATAATTTTTTTCGCACATATTCATTGATCATCATAAATAATATGTTATTTTCACAATGATATAAAATTTACATTTTCAATATATTTAAACTTTGATATTATTTTTTGATGCCGCGGCGTATTTGAAATTTGTTTATGAAATATTCACACAGTGATAAACATTTATTATTTGGAAGATCAAATATTGTAGCTATAAGTCAAGTATACATTAAGAAAACACTAAATGACGACTAATCTCTATACTCGTTAAAACAATTTTGAACTGTTAGAGGACGATTCTAAATATTGAAGATAAGATAGTAATGCGAATATTATCATTGCCAGGGAATGACGCAACAATGAAAAACATTTTTTATAAAGGATAGCATTCTTTCTTAGTTATGTATGCATCGGTAGAATTCAAATTGACATCCCAGTGATCTAGGAATTATAAAAAGTGACTAGAATGTGTTGATTGCTAAAATAGGTCAAATAAAAATAATAATTTAATTAAACTAGAAAACAAACTGGGACGCATATATGGCAGATTATAAAGAGGAGTGGTAGCTTATTATGATTTTTTAAAGATAAGTTGATTATTTGAATTTTCAAATATACGAATGCAAAATTACAGAAAAATTTGCCATTTGGAACATCTGTAGGGAATTGTTTGAATAATAGGTACGCGTCTTTACATTTCCTTTGATATGAAAATGTGTATTGCAAAATGTTAAATTTCTGAAACTGATTTTCTTCTGCACACTTGACCTGGTATACATTATTTGATTTTTATGATAATTTGTGCAAAAATCTAACCAGAAAATTTTGTGTAAAGGAAATAGCTTATATAACTTTAGAATCATGAGAAATTTGTACGTTACAATTCTTTTAGTAAAACTGTAAGAGATTGCAAATATTATGGACTTAATAAACGTATCTAAATACTTAGACGTGCCGTTCCCAAAACTTTCTTCTATCTCATACGTGCATCTTAATATTTCAAAAGTAGTCATGTATGTTAATACTTCAATATTACTTGTTTAATACTATACCAAGCTTCTGTAATACTTAAATTTCTGTTTCAGTCAATCTATTGGAGTAAAAAAAAAACTTTATGTGGATCATGATAATAAAATCAATAGTTTTTTATTATTTTGTTGTCCACAGCTGTTTACAAATAGCCGCTGTAGCAGAACGAGCGGTCCCGTCTCTTTCCAAGTCGATGGACAATAGCATTACGACGAATCGAGAAAATTGTACAACAAGAAGGAAAATTCATGCGTTCACAATAACCCTGAAACCTTTAACAAAACTTTGTTATTTAGAAAAATAAGGTGTTACAGTCAATACCTAAATATGCATTCCAATACTTTTGAACTGACTTATATTTGATCTGTCGTTGATATACATACTATATAATAGGAAATTTAGTTTAGCGATAAAACGGCTAACATTTTGAAATTTCTCTTTCAGCAATTTATACTAAAAGATTAAAACATATTTGAATACTTTTTTCTGCTCTGTAGTTTACCTAGTATCGTTATTAAACGCCAGCATTTAGCTAAAATTTAATTGAAACTAAAACACTTTTAAATCTGATGAAATCACACTTCCAGAAAATTTCATTCATGGGCGACAATCTATGCAATTCTTTGCGTGGCCTTTCTATCATTTTATCTATATTATACAAACATTTCTTAATAAACGTTATGCAATTTAGCTTAAAAATACATAACTCATTTAAAAAAGAGTTCAAAGTAATCTACACTCATGTTCAGTAAATTTTGTGAGCGCTTTTGTGTAGCCCTGTATATCAACTGTAGCATTTATACTTACCATATATATGCATATACACTGTTAAAAATTTTGTGCTACTTTGAACCAAAATTTGGTGCTTACACTGTAAAAAAAAGTGTCGATCTACTAAAAAAACTTTAGTGATTCTTGTAATTACTAAAAAATTTTTAGTAATCTTAGTCAGTTACAAGAAAATCTGTAAGAATTACTAGAAAAAAGTTAGCAACGACTAAGAGTTAATAATTATATATTTTTAATAGCTATTACTAAAACTCAGTTGGTGTGGCCTTGATAGCATAGTGGTTATGATAACGGACTCCAGGCTAAAAGGTCCCGGGTTCGATACTGGCCACTACCAAATACGCCCCGAATGTATGCTGTGTAATCGTAATATACTCGTTAATAAAGGGATTATGAATATCCTGACGGAGCAGTAGCAATGTTTGGTGCTGCCATCTATTGCGGTTTTGCCAAAAATCTTCCGCTCCAGAAGTTTGGATGCAGCTCGAAGGAGGCTCCTGCACTTCGGGAATAAGAAATGGTTATTAAAAATAATTTTGGAGCTATTACTAAAATTTGCTTGGTGGCTCATACTAAAAATTTTTAAGTTAGCTATACAAAAAATTCTTTTGTTCAGTTTACAAAAGAAATGCTTGTTTCGCTTGCAAAAAAAAGTTTGTAATGGTTACTAAAAATTCTGTGGAATACAAATTTACTAAAAAATTTTTAGTAACCTCTTGAATTTTTTTTTTACAGTGTAGTAGCTGCCATCATAAGATGGTAAAATCTTGTTCCAAGATTTGGAACTTCGGTTGAACCATAGTATCATTTTTTCAAATAATATGGTGTAAACTCGTTTCAAGATTTGGAGCTTCGATTGAACCATCCTATGGTGGCAGCTGGTAATAGCTGTGAGCACCAAATCTTGGTTCAAAGTAGCACGAAATTTTTAACAGTGTATTTATTGAAACTTAAAAGCGCATAGCATGATTAAAAATATGCATTTCATCCACCCATGAGACAACATCGCTAATATACAGACTTACGATAGAATATACTATTTGAAATCTTTTTAGTGTCCCTGTAAATTCTACACATTTCGTACAAAGTAAAAATTAACTTAAGTTAATCCTCAGCGACGTATATCAATTTTATTATGCGTGAAGTATTTTAATGTAATTAAAATATGTCGCAAACAACTCCGTTTATAACATTATGTAATGGAATTCCTTTGCTTTGCCCTGTAAATGAATAAAAACTATTTTTTTTTAAGTTTATTTTATAGAATGCATATTTTTTTGCTCTTCGTAAATGCATATGTGTTTTATTATGATTGACAGGTTGTAAAATCTTTAAAATTCATTTGAAACGATTTTTTCCAATGGGCCGTAATGTAACGAATTTTTTTTCATTGTTCCTGAAAATTAACTAGCAACCATCCATAACTAGAAAATAGGAACTCTAGAAATTCTAAATAGGTGCTAGAAACTTCATTTCAAATAAGGTTCGTAGAAACGTCAATAACTTCCTGAAATTTAAAGGCAATCCGAGTATATTTTCGAGAGTTAGCTTTCGAGAGCTATTAGCGAGACAGCTAGAGAGCCAGACAAACCAAAACCGTAAACACTATACAGCTTTGCTGGAAACTGTTAAAATTCGCTATCTCAGCGCTCATTTCCCTCGGAATAATTCCAAATTCAATGAAGATCTGCTCGCCATAGACAAAAACATGCACGAAAATTTGGTTCAGTTATATATATAACTTGATACACTTTTCGATGGTACAATAATGAAAATGACACAGACATTGCTATTACAGTGCCCCTTCCGGCAGATTTTTTTCAAATTCAGGAAGGACTTATTGGGCACACCCAAACACTTACACAAACAATTGGTTCAATTCTATAAATAACTTCATACACTTTTCGTTGGTAAAGTATTGAAAATGGCACAAAAATCGCTATTACAGCATCTTCTTTAGGCAGAATATTTCAAAATTGAAGGAAAACCTGCTTTCCACACCAAAAACATACACAGAATTTGGTTAAATTGTATGCATATCTTCATACACTTTTCGATGGTACAATGACGACACATGGACTGACAGACAGACATTTTGTATGAATGTGTTTTTTAGGAATCCGGGATCCTGCACCCGTCAAAAACCGGAAGTCAAAAAAATTTCGATTTCTATACTTCATCTATTGAAGGTAGTAGAAAGTAATCAAATTTTGTTCGCCATCTGTTTTTTGAATTTATTTCGAGGGTAACTGAAGTAGAACTTCTATAATCTAAAGAATTATAAAGAAAATATTTTCTAGTTTCTTTTTTGTAGAAAACGAAAACAGGAATTAAAATGATATCAGGAAATTATCATGCGTAATTCTAAAATAAATAATTTTGCTCTACCCATGTACCGAGAAAATGTTCACATTGTATTATACTTAAAATGTTCAATGAAATAGGAATACTTGACCTTAATAAAGACTTCAAAAGTAAAAATACTCTCTCACTAAAATATCTTCTGGGGAATAATCTTACAATGAAAATAAGTAAATAACTCAGACTTCAGATATTTGTTTTAAAACAAATTTTACGTTGAATTATTTAACGAAAATTATGAAGTAAAGCAACTCGGATCAAAAAGCTTTAAACTCAGTTTTTAAATTTTTTTTCTTTCATTTTCCTTTTCATATTCATTTAATTTCTTTATCTTTCTTGTTCTATCCCTTCGAGCAATTTTAAAATGAAAAGAAAGAAATAGACTTTAATGTAACCAAGATATTTTTGCGTTAAGGGAAAAACCTTTGGATTTGAGAGTTATCTTAAAAATTTTGAAGTATTTTTACGTACTTATGTTTGTACAAAGTATTCGTTAATTGGAAACTTGTGTATAATCAGCATTATTCACCTCTTTTTTTATCACAAAAAAATCTTTGATATATTTGCTTTTCGAAGAAAATGCTATACTAGTTTCATTCTTTCACGATATTCATGAATTCATGTAATAATTTAAACAATTCCTTAAAAGAAAGTTTTTATTTTTACAATTTAATCAGGAAAAACTGCATCGGAGAAAAGGAATAATCAGCAAATTTAACATTCTAAAAAAACAATTGGCCAAAAAAAAAAAAAAAAAAAAAAAAAAAAAAGCAATTTACCTGTTGAATAAAGAGGAACAAAGAAGTAAATATATTATAATATTAAAATGCCTGGGAAAATTTTAATTTTTTTCAAGTTTTATAACAGAGCAGAGGGAGAACTATTTTATCTAAGAACCATACATAAAAAAAATGCTTTAAGTAAGGACTGTTAAACTTTCATTTCCAATATTGTATTCATAATAAGAAAAAATTATTGTTGCTAATCACATACATTTATATTACTATAATAATTTTAATGTCGTACATTTTAATGCAGAAATAATGTATTTAAAATGAATTGATTATACTTTTTTGATAAATAAACATAGATTTGGAAAATTTCGAGCAATTTTTTTTTAAATTCTATAACTTCCTTTTCGTCCCTGAGCGCTACTATGGTCTTGTAGCATTTTAAATACAGGGTGGTCATAAAAAGACATTGCCGATATATGGAGCTCTAGCAGCCAGTCCATTTAATCGATCAGGGTGAAATTTCAGATATAGTTATTCAGAGGTATGAGCTCGAGATTTTGTGAACGGCAAGAAAATGGTTACAGATATAGTTACAGAAAATCAAAATTTTCCAATGGCAACACCCATTTTTTTTCATCGCAAAATGCTCAGAGCATGCGAAAACCCTAAAAAGTGTTGGAACAGTATGGTTATTGCAATAAACGAAAGCGTTATGCTCGCACAGAATCAGCTTTACGAACGGCCCAAAAAAACACGACCAAGGCGCACGAAGAAAATTTGAATATGACAGAGACAAAATACCGATCATGGAACATCGTTTGTCAGATAGTCAGCGTAGAAAACGGATAAAAAGCAGGGTGGAAATGCTAGTTCTCCAGTCGCAGCTCGCAGATGCCAGCAAAATGACTTCGTTCGTGGTGAGTTAGTTAAACTATTATCAAAATGAGATGAATGCTGCGAAAACCTGGCAAGTTTACCATCGAAACCATCGCCAAATACGTGGCCTATGCATTTCACAAGCTCTTCGTGATTTAGTAAGGAAATTCGAAGAAATTAGCTGCACCTGTGATAGCCTGCGATCCAGACGACCAATTGTTCCTGAGGATACTGTTATGGAAGTGCATCACATAGTGACCAAAGGACGCATGCAAACTACAAAAGGTGCATCTCGTGCATTTGATATACCAAAATCAATTGTCTTAAAGTTACTGAGCTCTGTAATTCGCATGATTCTTTACAGGTATTAGCGCGCCCAGATGTTGGAAGTGAGAGACCATCAACAACATATAGACTTTGTTAATGAATTTCTTATCCAATATGATGGAGATAACGATCGACCTCTTCGCATATTAGGAACGGGCGAGGCACATTTCACCTTAACTGGTAACGTCAATGGCCTCCGCGATCCCCCGACCTCACTCGTATGGATTTCAGGTTCTGCGGATATCTAAAATCTAGCGTGTAAATTTGCAATCCGCAAACTTTGCCTGATTTGAAAGATTCTATAAACGTGAGATTGCAAACATCCCTCATGCGATGTAACTTTCGGCTGTATTGTCCACAGTCGCCACCATGCAATGTGTAATTGCCTGTGATGGCGATTGGGCCTGTTGGCCCAATTGGCAATTGGACATGGGGCCTGTGATGGCCCCATGTGGAAAATGTGTAATCAAAATAAAAGTTTTCTCCGATCTGTGCTGTAATAAGAGATTAGTGTACTGACTGTGTGTCACATGCAGATTCATACCGCGTCTCAATCGTGTTTTTTTCCGGTGTGTGTGTGTGTGGGGGGGGGGTGATTCGCAGAACAGTTTTTTGTGCGTGCATAACGTGTCCGTTTCTTGCCATACACGTATGGTTCCAACGCTCTTTTGGGTTTTCGCATACGCTGAGCATTTTGTGATAAAAAATGGGGGTTGCTATTGGAAAATTTCGGGTTTCTGTAACTATAACCGTAACTATGAGCGTCATTTTGTTGCCCTTCAGAGAATCTCGAGCTCATACCTCTGAATAGCTATATCTGAAATTTAACCTCGATCGGTTGAACGGACTGGCCGCTAGAGCTTCATATACCGGCAAAGTTTTTTTTATGACCACCCTGTATTTCTGTGTATGTAACGGGTATCTTGACTGTTTTTTAGATCTTATTCTTTCAGCAGGTTGTATTTACGCTGAAGAAATTTTACTTTCTGTCTCATTTATATTGACTTGTCCATGGTTATGAAATTCTCTTTGAAAAGGGGTTATTCTTCGTGTGCATTTTTAAGAAATATCACTCAATAATGCAAGAAGTGTAATTCTACCTTTATAAAAGGAGCATTTCTGTATCGAAATTTCCAATTTTCTCGTAATATAATAAATTAATATTATAAAAAATTTTGACAACTAAACATGATAACTGAAATAATATTGTTTTAAAGGATGTTTTATGAGAGCTTAGATAAATAATCAAAATGGACAATACTTCATGAAATGTACAGAAGGTAATGTAAAAAAACAAGCATTCGAAACATCTTTTGCAATTAATGCAAAAGAAAAAGGGAAATACTGTTTTGATTTGAAGAAGATTGATTGATTGTTTTAAAAGTGCAAAATAATGCTTAAAAATATTTAGGAACAAATGTATTTTTAAATTTTAGTTATCATGTAATGTTATAAAAAATAATAAATATAATAATATTAGAAAACGTACACTGTAAAATATTTTGTGTAACGTTACTCCGTATAACTGGAAACATAATTGCTGCCTCCAATTTTACGGGTGGTATTTAACTGGTATAACTGGTGTGACATTACACAGCTCTTGTGTAAGGTTGCATCACAATAATGTGAAACGTCATAAAATCTTGTGTAAGCTTACACTACCATTGCCTGTAAGTTTATAGAGTAATAGTGTGTAAGGTTACACCCATCAGTAGGGGTAAACTTTCACCACACTTTCCCCGAAGGTTACCCATTATTAGGCATAGGTTTTCAACATATTTGTCACTAAACTTACACAGCAAATGGGTGTAAGGTTACACATCAATACGAGTAAGCTTTCACGAGACATTCGTTGGACGTTACATATTATTAGGTGTACATTTTCATTATAATTGTCTGCGCAGTTATACAGGTTGTCCACTCTCAACGGTGGCCAATGGCTAATTCCTTAACCGTTAGTCATAGACGTACAGTTCCAATTGCAAAAAAGTTTTTAAATAAGTAAAAAAAAAATATTTTAAAAGCGATTTGGGTTAATAAAACATTTCTTAAAAACTTACGAAATTTAAATTTTTATATTTTTCGGCAAGTCCTATAATTTATCTTTAGTAAAATTTTCCTGTTATACTGACAAGCAAGATAAAAAAAAGTGCCTTTCTTCTATGTTTAAAATAGACCGGTTAATAGATGTTTAAAGTTTGAGCATATTTTTTTGCTGAAAATTAGAGGTCATTCACAAATTTAGTAGAAATATAATTGCATCAGAAATATTTAAAAAATAGTTGAGAGTAAAATTAAAATTGCAATAGAAATTTGAACGGGATTTTATTTGTCTTATTGTCAGTACGATAGGAAATTTTACTAAATATAACTTATAGGACAGGAAAAGCGTACAAAATTTTAAATTTCGTATTTTTAAAAGATTTTTTTATTGACCAAAACTGCTTTTAAAATATTTCTTTACATAATTTTAAACATTTTTGTAACGGGAACTATATGTCTATGACTAACGGCTTAGGAATTAAACATTGGTCACCGTTAGCCGTGATTGGACAGCATGTACATAAGGACATCTATTCAAAAATTTTGTGACAGTAAAAATTTTTCATAAATAATTCTAATTATTTTATTAAAAAATATAATAAAAATAAAAATTGGTATAACCAGTTAAATACCATTGTATTCCACTCACGAAACGTATATCCAATTTGTAACAAAAAGCATTTTACTTGTCTGTTTGTTAAATCAAAATTTTGTTGATCCTGTGATACTGACACAAGAGTAACAAATTTTTGATTTGTAATACAAACAAGCAAAATAAATTTTCTTAAAAATTAGATATATTTTATGAGAGTATATCACAGTTGTATTTGGTTCTATCAATTTTTATCTTAATTGTATTTTTTAGTAAAATAATTGGAGTTATTTATGAAAATTTGCTCGAAGGGTCATAAGAGTAACAATGGACGTTCCCATATATATTAAATTATTAAAGCAAAATAAATAAAAAGTGTGCTTTTTAAGGCTTGTTTACAAATATGTAAAAATTTTCAGTACTGTTCAATTATTTTTATTTATTTATTTTTTTTTCTTTGTATTTAGAAGCTGTTGCTTTTTTGTAAGACATTTTATGAGATAAATGTTATTTTGACACCAAGAAAAATTAACAACCAAAGGCAGAAAATGCAATAAAGTACACTTATAAATATCTGGAATTAAAGTCTTCCACAAAAATTCCACCCCCTTCTACCAGTCTTCTTTTTTTTTTTTCAAAGAGATTTTTTCTTTCTGAATAAGCATGTTAGTGCAGTTGTTCCATCAATATGAAAAAAAGAAAATAGGTTTAAATTTCACAAATATCCCTTCATCTTTCCTCCTTTTTTTCTTTTCTTTTTTTATGCTTTTGTGTTTTTGCAACAATGTCAAAAATGGTTAAATGCCACTCATTGTAAAAATTATAAACTCACAAAGTACATTAAGATAAGAAAACATATTATTAATTACTAGCTGAGACGCCCGGCTTTGCAAGGGCCCGTAATATTATTCTTAAGTGAACCTGAAATCTGTGCAGCAAAATCTCATAAAAAGTACCCACTCTGAAACAGAACAAACCCTGAGACGGGTCCACGCTTCTATATGGCACGGAATAGTAGACATGATCTTGTAAAAAATCCCAATCTCGAAACTTTCAGTTCCACATTCCACCACTAGAGGGCTAACTCTGTTTGAAATAAAGCTGTTTCTGAACGAAGCCCTGTTAAACAATCTACCCATAGCTATATTATTCAACGGGGTGGCGGACTTTTGCAAAATTTTAAGGTAAGTGATGAAATTAATATTCGAAAATAGTGCTAAGTACACTCTTGGAAATTTATATTAAATAAGTAATATTTATCCCAGGGTTCAGAGAAAAATTTGCATCTAAAACGATATTTTTTAAATATTTGATCGCTACCCCATTAAAAACATTTTTGCTCCCTTTTTCTCTGAATTTTAGAATCTTTATCATTCGCAATAAATTATCTAAAAGTTCCAAATCGATCAGTTCGTTAGTTTTCACAAGTGTAATATATTCGGGTTTCAACAATGTATTTTTTTCTTTTTAAAAATCGAATTTTTTATAAAATAAAAAATTGTGCATATCAATTTTTATAAAATTTAGATATTATTAATCAGCGTTTAAAGATAAGGCTAGATGCATAACTTTAAAATCTCTAAATGGTACATAAAAAAATTAACAGCGTTCTAAGAATCCTAGCATCATTTGCGGTTTCGGAGAGGTTTTTAAAATGAGAGTTTAAAAATAAGTCATCCAATCTATCAAATCTATATATATATTATGCTAACGTATGTGGCACAATAATCACAATGATTTGTTAATTTTTTATTGGTAACATGCAAATAAAAAAAACATTTTAGGGGTTCCTGTGCAAAAGTCCTTTGGTAAGATTTAGGCTGTGGTAAATTGGATTTATTTATGTCGTGTTCCTTCGCTGCAATTATGGAGCTTCAAAATATCATTCTTTTTATTTTTTCTGTTCTTTTTACTTAAAAAAATTAATAAAAGTAATAAATTTTAAAATTTTCAGCTTCCAATAAAGTTATGAATGAGTGAAAGATTATATTACTATATTTTAAATAATAATTAATGAAATACGAAAAAATGCCACGGGTACAATGTTTAGCGATTTATTATCTGCACCGGGCTAGCATAAAAATATCGAGTTCCTGATTTATCAGCACAGATGTCATATAATCAGATGTCATCAGCACAGATGTCATATGCACCACATTGGCGCGTTATTTTTCTGACGCCAATTCGGAGAAAACTTCGTTTTCAAATACCAGTTAAATACATATTTTTAAATTAATTTCTTTTATTTTAAAAATGAAATAATAATTAAAAATGCTTAATTAATAATTATAGAATAAAACAATTTATATTATTTAAAAAAAGAAAATAAAAGCAAACAAAAAGTTTATTAATAAATAAATAACAATAGACGGGTTATCATGTGAGGCACATATAATTGCCATTTTGTTACAATCGCATCAATGTGATGCGTATATGACATCGGTGTCTATTTCTCTTGCGGAATAATCTTCTGATTCGGCAAAAAATTGAGCAATTAAAATAAATTATGAATAAAAGCAATATGATTTAATGCTTAGTATACATTCAAAGGGAGACCAAACTGGTCGCCAAGGGCTACTAGTAATAGTTAATATCTAAAATTGTGCCCGAGCTACTGTGAAAAAACATACATATTTGAAATCAGCAAAAAACTCTACATGTGACTGCATACAAATTAAAATTACAAATTTCATTTTTTAAAATTTTTATGTTCGTACGAAAATGTCCAATAATGAAAGGCATCACTTGGTCCACGGCCGACAACTTGGTCCACGGCCGACATTTCAAACCCTCTTTCTAAGGTAATAAAGTATTTTTTTTATAAAACGGTTTTTTATGGATGTTTTGACTTCCTGTAATCGCTTCTGAATAATTTTTAGAACTTCTGAAATGAGATTTTTTTTAACATGAGGGCTAACTATGTTCTTAATAAAGCTGTTTCTGAACGAAGCCTAGTTAAACAATTTCTAGCTGTACAATTGTACAACGAACCTAGCTGTACAATTTCCGAATTTTTAGGCTCGGTAGAATTTAAGATACCACCCTTTCTATAAAAAAAAAGTCCAGTACTTTTATCGCCGTAGCAGCGTTGTATTTACATTAACCCCTTTCACTCTCTTCTAGTTTTCAGAGAAATGTTTTGAGGTTAGCTAAAAATCCTTATTATATCCTTATTATTATATATCCTATCCTCAGCTAAAAAGTCTTTATTGAATTTTGAATACATTTCCATTCTTATGATTTAGGGATATTAAATATTTTCTCAACTAGTTATTAGAACTTCTGAAAATCTATGTCTAAATCTATGTCTTTATTGAATTTTGAATACATTTCCATTCTTATAATTTAGGGATATTAACTATTTTCTCAACTAGTTATTAGAATTTTTAAAATTCTGAGACTGAGGTACATTAAGAGAGGCTTTGATCTAAATTCGCAAAAAGTTTGAGCCTCGTACGTGTTGTAGTTTTTCCTAGCCATCGCTTGACACACAGACTGACAGATCGATTTGTTTCTTTTATCAGTATAGATTTAAAGCATTATATATGTTCACATAATAAAAAGTATTAAAATATATTTTCTTTCTGTAGATTTTTTTGTTCTTTTTTGCAAAAAAATAAAATTTTAAAAGATTAGGAACTTATATTGATACATCAGTTGTTAAGAAATAATAATTTTAAAAGCTTATTCAGTTATCAGTACAAATAAGTATAAAATCTTAAATCTTAATAAATTAATAATTACTATACATACTATATCCTTTATTTATTTAAAAATAAGAATATTCTATGTTTTTTAGAGAATATTTTACAATATATAATTACCATACTAATTACGTATATGCATTATTTCTCACTTAATATTTATAATAATATTTATTTAAATGTTATATATTGCTCATTAAATTTACAATTTTTATGTAAATATGAATTATGTAAAGGCTTTTAAAATTCCCTTTTAAAGTTATCATACTAAAACAAAAAGTATTTTAAAAAATGATTTTCTAAAATAGACGTCATTTAAATTTTAATGAAATTTTGCGATAAAAAATAACTAAATAATAAATAAACAATAAAAACTAAGAAAACGAAATTGTTTCACTTAATTCTTATTACTAATAATTAAAATAAAATTTCTGCTCCATGTACTATTACAAAGTGTAATTAAAATATTTAATTTTTGTTTTACCTTACATATTTTGCGTAAACCTGAATTTTATAAAAGGTTATTTACTATTACAGTGCTACATAACTATACTAAAATAAAATGTTTTTAAGGAGATAAAAAAAAAACCATTCTTTAAATTGCTTCATTTAAACCGTAATGAAATTATAAGATTAAAATGAAAAATTGAACATTTAACACTTTTAATAATAACAAATATAATTTAATTTGTTACATATTGCTATTAAAATATTTAAATAATTTATCCTTTTTGTTGTTAAAAATATATATATATACCTTATTTTTTAAACAATAATCTACAATAAATATAATACACATACATAATTATATATAAATTATTTTTCATGTTTATATACTCTGTGTAAATATGAATTTTATAAAAGAAAAAAATATATATACTATGCTACAAAAATGTTTTTTCATAGTTAATTTTTACAGAAATAATGCGATAAAAACTAACAAATGAAAAACTTTAACATGTATGATACTTAGAAAAATAAATAACAATTTCATTGCTTACATTACTTTGTGAGCTTATAATTCTTGCAATGAATGATAATATCAAATTCAATACGTCTCGTGTTTTCGTCGAATCTTGTAATTATAATGGCATCCAAATATTGCACTTGATGGCGGCATATGTGTAATTTTGATACATTTATAATAAGAAAAATATTAAAATCATAAGAAACACGAGCTATTCTTGCTTCAACATGTAGCCATGAAGGTGAACTTCAGACCACAGCGTGCAATTGAAAGGCCCCCCCCCCCTTTAACGGATTTCTACAAAAATAAAAAACAAAAATTGGCCTCTAATTATGCGTTTAAAAGTTTCTAAAAAATTGCAGGGGAAAAAGTAACTTAATGTAGCTTAAAATTCTGATTCAGTTTAACTTTTGCCGTTTTATCTCCATTCTGTACTACTTAAATGTCCGTCGGTTACTAAAAGTAAAATTTTTCTAACCTGCCTATTAAGAGTTTTTCATGATTTTAACTCACAACTTCAGATTTTACATCGTACCAACGAAGCCGTCGAAAAAATTTGGTTAACTGAAGCCAGGGTAACACAGGGCGAAGCCTGACGTTTTTTTTCAAGACTCGGCCAGGCCAGGTATAACTCATTTTTCAATACCAAACCGGGACTTGCTTCTTTCTTCCGAGGTCTGCATAGGGAGAAATGTTTAGTTCCGGTCTCGACACAACCCGTTTTAAAATAGAATAGACAGTCGCTAGTGACAGCTCTACTATAAGATTTTTACGGAAATGTACAAGCGATAAAAATTAGAGTGTCAATTTTCAATTTACCAACTTTAAAATGAAAAAAAGGGAAGAAAAACGATTATTCTTAAAATTATCCCTACATCAGCAATTATTTCTTCATTTAAATGTATACAACTGATTGTTTCAAATCAATCATAAATGAAAAAATCGTTGTCCGGACAAAACGTTTCAGAGCAAAAGAAATGAGATATTGTTCTGTATCAAGAGCAGAAATTCTGCAAGGAGATTTTTTTAATTTCTAGCATCGATTCGTGCACTGTTTTGCGTATTATTAATTTTTGAAAGAGGTGAATGAACCAAAATCTTACAAAAAATACGAGGTTAAGTACGATCTTAAACAAAATTGATCGAAAATATTATTGTAATTCAAACGCAAAAATCGAACCGACAACTTACAATATAGCTACAAGTATGAAATTATAAACTTTGCATCCTACAATGAAACAAAATTTCAAAATAATTGCATTAAATATTGTGTTGCAATAAATCATTTATAGTTACTGCAACTATAGAGACTACAATTTGCAAAGGAACATTGGGATTGAAACCTTCACAATAATAGCAAAAGATACTGCGGTCCAGTAAGTCCAAATTTATTCTAGCTCAAACTAAAAGTGGTATCAATTTATCATCACGATAGTTACCCTCGCGCTTCGTGTTATAGAATTTGTCCATGAAAATTTAAAATGACGTGCATTATACCCAATGTGCAAAAGTCTAAATGATGTATGATTTATGTATGCCATATGCAAGTCCAGAAAAACTAAGCACCAGAATGTTACGTGTTATGAGTATCGCAGCTTAAGTCACTTTGTATTCGTTTCATGGATGATAGCTTTTCCGATGAAGATTTCACTATCTAGAAGGCAATGCTAAAATTTTTGCCAATACATCAACCTCTTTCAAAATCTCTTTGATTCACAAAAGACGAAAATTTGTCACGTTTCGACTTTTCAGTTCGATTTCTCAATCAATTCAGTTCGAATTAATTCTAGATATTGATTAAAAGCTGATGTTGTTGATATCAAATACAAGTTTCGAAACATTGCATAACTTATCATCAATGCGAAGACAAATGTGTGCAATAATTTGTACTAAAAGTAGTCCAATGAAATGTTAGAATGGACAATTGTATAAATTGGTGAAAGATATGAAAAATAGTGGGCAAATAAAATGAACCAAGTGCGAGATTCTCAAACGCGAGGTTCTCAAATACAGTGTGACCTAATATAATCTTTATACTTTTCTTGAAAGGTTAAAATATATAGTACTACTACCCAAAATATGCCAGAAATACACACGAAGGATATTATAATTGGACATTAAATTTAAGGACATTAAATTAAATTCATAAAATATAATGGATATATCTTTAATTAAAAATTTAGAACAACCCTTTTACAAAAAATTAAAAACGTGTATCTAAATATTCAGAGGTTTCCCAAACGCATTTAAACACATTTTTATCACTACTTTTACGATAATCCAATGAAATTGTTTAGTTAAGTAAATACAGTATGAGAAAGTAAAAGGATAATTCGTTATGAGAATTTTAAAAATTGACCAAAAATAAGTATCTAAAAACTGACTCATGGCAACAAGGGTCTAACAGCAATTTACTTTCGCACTCCCCTGAAAGTAACGCGAGGTTTCCAATTAATAAAAAAAGATATTAAATAATGATATTCGTTTTGAATAAAATTTTATTTTCAGTTACATTTATTTATCAGTAAAGCCTCATATATGAAATAATTCGTAATTTTACATAATCTACAATATAATTTTACTTATTCTAAATCAAAATTAATTTTATTCCTATGATTTTTCTCGAAGGACTTCAGCGAAAGGACTGAATATATATACATATATATAAAGAAAAGAAAATAAACTTTTGTTCAAAGAGCTGTGATCTGCGAATTTAAGATTGGAATTTTGACTTGCGTTTTTTTTTTTTTTCTATATTCGCATTTGACGTTACAGTTATAGTCCTTTGAAGACCTAAATCTAAGTTAAGTAACAATGCAACTATAATGAGCATCAATCAAAATGAATAAAGAACATAATAAAGAATTATTCAATAATATTTCTTAATTTTAAATACGTCATAATGCTATTTCTTACCTTGATCATACCATAAATTAGAATTGTCCTTCACTGTGACATTTTTTCATAAATTTGTACAGTTTCCTGATGATGAAGTTCGAACCCTGATCCTCGATTAGCAACCATGGTGGACCACTACACCATTGCGGCATCCCCCCTCCCACCCCTCTGCATCATTTTGTCCTAAGAAGATGGATGTCGTCGCTTTACAAACCATATTCGTATAAGTAGAAGTACGTATAGGTAAAAAAAATTTAAAATTTAATTTTTCTAAAAGTAAGACTTTCTTAAACGTAATTCGTAAACACCCAGCAAGTACAATAATATATCCTTATTGAGAGACATATCATAAGACAAATTTAGATTCAAAAACCATTGATAAACTATTTCACTAAATGATTCTATAGAAAATAGCGAAATCTTTCAAGCAAAAAGAAATATATAGAGAAGTATTTCTAAGAAACCTTAACTGATGACAACGATAAATAAACTTTAGAAAAGTGATAACTTTATAACAGAATGTTATCATGAAAAAAGTTGGTAGCTTCGCAGAAAACAAATAAAATAGTTTTTTAACAGGAACTCTGCACTTAAGTCTTCATTGCAAAGCTATCCTCCGCAACTCATTTTGATTTACTGGAGAAAACAACAAAATGAACGAAAATAGAGCATTTTAGAACGTTAAAGAATATCTGAGATATGATTAGAAGACTGAAGTAAAGCTATATATTGGAAAATTTAACAAATGAAATTGTTTTCCATCATATTTCTGAGCATAGTTAAAAATAATGAATACGTATTTTATAATTCTTTTCTAATTTTACTCAAAGAAAAAAAATAATAAAAGCTCTCTTACGAAAAAGTATTCTACAGGAAGATTTAAAGAAAGGGTATACTCTAAACGTTTAAAAAATTTCAAGAAAATGTGAAAAGTTATTTTAAATTTGAAAATTTACAAGTATAGTTGTCTGATCACAGAGTCAACATTCAAAGACTTGTAGGTCTGACTTCTTAGAAGTAAAAAATTCTTAATCATTGGATTTTGCGTACCTTAATGTACTTTTTTTCACAGAGAAATTATTACTTTTAGTTTTCAGCAGTGCTTCTTTAGACGATCATCCCAAAGCCATTTCTGTAAAAGAATCAGTATATTTTAAGAAATGAAAAGTGAGCTTATACAGGGTGAGTCATAAATATCGAAACAATAGGCTATCTCCTTAAATATTGCCCTTAGACCCATACTTCCAATTGCAAAAATTCATAAAAAAGGTGAAATTTTTGATAAGATAAATCGCGACTTTATGGGGGGGGGGGGGGGGGTCAAGTTGAAAAAATACGAAAAATAAATTTTTATACGGCCCCCATAGGATAAAAATTCCAATTAAGAAAACTTTCCTTATTCAGTCCTGAATAAAACACAAAAAGTTTCATCGTCATATCTTAAAAACTCGCAAAGTTATAGCCGTTTAAAAAATTCATCAGGTTTTAAGGGATTAGACACAAATTGAAATGTGTGCAATTCAAAAAACAATGTTACTTTAACAGTTCTAGGAAACGCGTAAAAAGTCTATTTTTTGAGTTAGAATTTTGATTGTTTTCTTTTTTGTGTGATGGTTAGTCTTATAATTTGCTAAAAAAAAATCACATCCTAAAATTTCTCATACAATTTATAAAAGTTTCATGTGGTTAGCACTGGATTAAATGGAATAATTAAAAATTGTTATAACTTGTATTTATCGGATTTCAATTTCTTTCCATTTAATTAAAGATGAACATCTGATTTTAGTTTTGATCCAGGATTTTTGTTTTTTCATATTAATTTTAAAAATATTAAAAATATTTATTGAAAAAATATTATAACTTAAAAAAATCATCTTTTCAAATGTAACTATTTTTTTAAATTTTCCTTAACGTAAAAATATTAAAAATGACGTGTTTTAAGTTCTTTTTTTCTTTAAAAATTTTTAACATTTAATAATTTAAAGACAAGAAATAGTGTGTGTGGGGGGAATTCATTATGCAGATAAAACGAAGTGTACTGTTTAAATGTCAGTCAGTTATTTAAAAGAATGTTTTTCATAGATGCAGATTAAGTCTTTTTTTTATTATTATTTAGCTCTGATAATTTCAGGCTTTTTATCGTCTTGGAGAGGATGTTAAAAAATCTGCATTCTGGGCCCAGGCTGGACCAGATCAGAGACGTTACTTTTCTCTTAAGACTCGCCAAGCCGGACCTAACGTACTTTTCATAAAGAAGGGAATTGCTTCCTTCTTCCTAGTTGTACACTGGACGAAATTTTCAAACACGGTCTCGACAAAAACCGTATTAAAATCACTGTCTCTGGCTGATTTAATATGTGCATTAAATAAATAAAATTAGGCTCATTCGAAATTTCTACGAATACATAGATTTTAAAATCTTTATTTTACAAAAAAATTAAAAAAAAATAAAATAAAATGAAAAATAAAAAAAAATCTTTTAAAATTTTTTTAGAGAATAGGTATATTCAAGGGCTAAAAAAATATAATACAATAAAACCAGTGAAAAAAAGTCTGTTTATGACGGAATTCTGTCTTAAACGGAAAATATGTTGATCCATGCGAAATTAATACAATATTACCTGAGAAAAAAATAAACTCGAATTACACATCCTAGGGAAGGCATCTGTAACGTATTTTATATTTCCTATGTGATTCCATCTTAAAAGGCTTTATTGTGTAGCATTTTTCAACGTCTCGAACGCATGGGATATGGATTAAGGACAAGTGAAACATTTACATGTAGGGATTCAATAATAATAGAGATTCATTGATAAAATAAATATATTACAGCTTTTGCCTCTTCTTTAATAATAAAAAGCATAAATATAAAAAATGAAAAGCTATAAAAGGAATTTTTGGTCAGAACTCCTCCATACAAAACAATTTTTTCCCCACACCGAAGTAAAAAACTATGCAGAAATTTGCGGCTGAACCGGGCTATGATTTAAACTATTTTCCAGAACGGTCCGGGTTAAGATTTTAACATTTTTTCAGGCCAGGCCGAACTTTTTCCTTGTGGGTCGGTATGGGGCCTGACCTAGATATTTCGATCCATGCAGACCTCCAGTGCAGACTACCAACATATTTTTAAAACAAGTTTAGATTTAATTCAATACGGTGCTTTGTTATGTCCAAATGAGAGGCAATGTCTTCAATCGACATTTAATAATGGATAATTTATGGACGATCCCTCAATTGCTTTGAAAATTAGACAAAAGCAATTCGTTTACAGGCATGATAAAATGGTGTAAGTCACGAATTTTTTAGAATTTCGGATTTTAATATCTCTGTCAGTGTTTTTAGATATTTAAATGAAATTTTTTTTGTTCAACTTAGGAATGGATAAGGAATAATTTCTTAATTGGGAATTTTTCCCTACGGGGGCCGTATAAAATTTAATTTTCGTATATTTTCAAATAGACCCCCCATGAAGTTGCAACTTACCTTAACAGAAACTTCATCTTTCTTTATGAATTTTTGCAATTGAAAATATGGGTCTAGGGGCAATATTTAAGGAGATAGCCTATTGTTTCGATATTTATGACTCACCCTGTATATTCTACACATTAATTGCATAAACATTTATTATCTGAAGTTTTTAATTTTTACTAGATTTTAAATTTAGTTTTTGAGTATTTGTTAAGCCCCAATTAATTTTTCATGTAATTGTATTTGTTTCAAATTCATTTAAAAGTCTTTAATGTGTGATGTACAAGAAATAATTTAGGCATGCATTATTAGTGAACTATGTCATGCTTATTTAAAACTCTAAAGTTTTAGCACGTCCTAAACTAATGTTAATTAAAATATATTTCAGACCATAAACTATTACCATTTTTTGTCCAGAAAAATGTCGATATATTCATTGCTAGCAGTTAATGTAAACGATCATCAACTACTCTAATGAGCAAATTTTTGCTTTACCAACAATTAGCAGAGCAAGTTAAATTGGACAAGTAACGAAAAAGAAAGCAGTAAAAAATACATCTAATTTCTAATCAGGGAATTTAAAATTTTCTTCTTAATATTGATACTAAGCATGACAAAATACTCAACTGAAAGAGGCTGCATAATTTTGTTAATTTTAAAAAGTATTCTTATAACGATTTTTTAAAATTTTCTAGAAAAAATTATTAATAGAGCAAAAGTAATATATACATGATGTATCTAAATTCTTGAGCAAAACTTTAAGGGGTAATAGTACACATCAACACAAACAATATTAAATGGGAAACTAAGGGTACCAAACGTCTTCCGAAGGAGATAGGCGCCATTAAAGTTTAGGGTAAAAAATTTCAAATGATTATAAAAAACGGAAAAATTGGTTGATTCGTTTGCGGTTTTCACTAAAACTATTCTTTATGTAAGTATTGTCTTGAAAATAAATTATAAAGAAAAATTTCAAAAAATGCCGATAGAGGGCGCTTTAGACTTTAGAGTAACGAAGAGCTATTTTTTACAGTTATTTTTTGCCTCTCAAAAATTTTTTTTTTAGAAATTTAGGCATAAACTTAAATTTTGAGCTCAAAATCTCAATCATTAGGAGTGGTTAAATATTGCAAATTGAATTGTGTTCAAGAAGGGGGGGGGGGGGGTTCTAATTTCAAATGATTATAAAAACGAAAAAAAATGGCTGATTCGTTTCCGGTTTTCGCTAAAACTATTCTTTATGTCAGTATTTTCTTGAAAATAAATTTTAAAGATAAATTTTAAAAAATTACGTTAGAAAGCGCCTTAATCTTTAGAGTAACCAACAACTATTTTTAGAAGTTATATTTTGTATCTAATTAAATGCTTGCAAAAGCTTAGACTTAAATTTTGAGCTCAAATTCAGAATCACTGGGAAGGGTTAAGAAGTGCAAACTGAACTGTGTTCAGGAGTTGAAATTTAACCCTCTGCCCCATGTGAACACAGTTGAGTTTGCGCTAATTAACCCCTCCCAACGATTCGGAATTTGAGCTCAAAATTTAAGTCTAAACTTTTACAAGCATTTAATTAGATACAAAAAATAACTCCCCCCCCCCCCCCCCGCCTTGAACACAATTGAGTTTGCGCTACTTAATCACTCCCAACAATTCAGATTTTGAGCTCAAAATTTAAATTTATGTCTAAGCTTCTAAAAAAATTTAATGAGATGCAAAAAGTAACGGTAAAAAATAGTTGTTGGTTACTCTAATGTCTAAAGCGCCCTCTTTCGGCATTTTTTGAAATTTATCTTTATAATTTATCAGTACAAAAAACCCTGAACGGGTTAAAAGCTTGTGACGCAGCACTTTATCTTATATATCTAAGAATTTTAAATTTGGGACTTAAAACTAATGATATCAAAATTTATGTGACGCTATGCTATTAATTAATATATACATATATTAAAATTTATTCATTAAGATTTTATCAATTACATCTTTCATAAATTCAAAATATGAATCTTAAAAGATATGATATCAAAATTTAAGTGACGCCTTGACGAGGCTTTAAACAATGTTTTAAAATTCCATTTATTTATTTATTGTCTAAATACATTTTCATATCTAAACAATACTTTTCATTTTCCAATACACTGTTAAATACATCACTTTCACTGAATATATATAATGCATTGAAATTTATTTATTTGAATCAATAGAATTATCTTTTGGGCTACGCTATCCAAAATCAAAAATAACATTTGAATACATATTTTTTGCGTCATTGTATCTATTTGCATCTATTTAACTTACTTTGGATACAATGACACAAAAAATATTTATTCAAATGTTATTTTTGATTTTGGATAGCGTAGCCCAAAAGATAAATCTATTTATTCAAATAAATAAATTTCAGTGCATTATATATATTCAGTGAAAGTGATGTATTTAACAGTGTATTGGAAAATGAAAAGTATTGTTTAGATATGAAAATGTATTTAGACAATAAATAAATAAATGGAATTTTAAAACATTGTTTAAAGCCTCGTCAAGGCGTCACTTAAATTTTGATATCATATCTTTTAAGATTCATATTTTGAATTTATGAAAGAAGTAATTGATAAAATCTTAATGAATAAATTTTAATATATGTATATATTAATTAATAGCATAGCGTCACATAAATTTTGATATCATTAGTTTTAAGTCCCAAATTTAAAATTCTTAGATATATAAGATAAAGTGCTGCGTCACAAGCTTTTAACCCGTTCAGGGTTTTTTGTACTGATATCAGTGCTTTTTTTAGGTTAATAATAAAAAGATAAAAACAAAAAATTAAAGACTAATGCAAAGAATTCATTTTCATGATTTCTGATCACCTTTAATTACCCCTCCCCAACCACTTAAAAAAAGATATTTCATATTTTATTATTAATATATGCTGTGCTACTTGATTTCGTTAAAAACAACTCTGTAGTAAAGTACGTTAGTATAAGATAAGAAAGTAATGTACATTCAGCACTGTATTTCTAAGAAAGGATTTCATAATCTATGCTGTATGTATCATTTCTCATTCTAGTTAACTATGTTTATTCTTTACACATGATGATACATATACTGCAGATGGATTAAAATGATCAGGAATAGAATATTCAGAATGTGCTGGAAAGTATTTCATAATCTATGCTGCGTGCATGATTCTTGTTAATTATGTTTCAACCTTTGTATAGGTTGGTAATATTGTAGATTGATTAAGACTATATCCGTTACAATATTCAGAATATGCTGGAAAGTGTTTAATAATCTATGGTGCACACAGGTTTTTCTTTCTTGTTAATTATAATTTGTTCTTTATATAGAGTGGTAAAATTACTGCAAATGGATTAAAATGATATGTTTACAATAATGAAAATGTGTTGGAAAGTGTTTCATAATCTATACTGTATGTGTAACTTTTCATTCTTGTTAGTTTATTTATTTTTTGCTGTTTGCACAAAACATATATAAACTAACAGGGGGGGGGGAAGATTTGGATGGGAAGATTACTGTACAAAGATGAAACTGATAGGTTTAAAGCATTCAGAATAAAATGGAAAGTACAGTAGACTCCCTCAAATCCGCAAACCAGAAATCCGCAACTCTCTAAAATCCGCACATACTTTATGGATGTAAACAATGAAACTTTCAGATTGGATATTTGGACAAAATGTGATTTTTTAAATTTTGTATCAATTCCATATATTTTTTAATTTTTAATTTTCTCAATAATACTCTATTCATGTTTTTTTTTTTTTTTTTTTTTTTTTTTTTTTTTTTTTTTTTTTTTTTTATGAAGGAAGAAAAATTAAAAAAAAAAAAAATCAAGATATTGCTGATATCACTGGTAATCACAATTTTCTTACCAAATATATTTATGCATTAATCAAGATTTTTTGGTTACTAAGCCTGGCTAAACTTTAAAAAAAATCCTTATTTTATGATTTTAATGTGAATTAGTAATGTACTTTTATGAGGCAAGTTTTGTTGAATAATTTTGGAAAAATATATTTAATTTTTATAATGAATATTTAATCATACACTATTGATCATTAACTTGATCTTTGCTTTTAATATTTTAATCATTTTGAAAATTATCTAAATTTTTATTATTTTAATTTATTACTTATTTTAACATTTTATTATATTGTAAGTATTCATTATAGTCCTGAATGCACTATTAATTGCACTCAAATTACTGTTTAAAAAACGTAAACAAAGCAATGACCAGAAATCCGCAAAATTCTAAAATCCGCACAACCTCTGGTCCCAAGCTGTGCGGATTTGAGGGAGTCTACTGTATATAAACATGTTAAAGGAAATTTTTTTACTCTCGTTAATTATGCTTTGTTTTTTTGCACAGAATGGTAAAATTATTGTACATGAATGACAATAAGTTTACAATATTCAGAATGAGTCAGAAAATGCATCATAATCGTTGCAGTATGCATGACTCTTCGTTCTTGTTAGTTATGTTTTGTGGGGTCATCAAGGCTTCTTGTTAGTTATGTAAGGGAGGGGGAGGAGTTTGTATCGGGTTTAAGATTTTATTAAAATTTCCATGCTCTAGTCTGTACGTATTTACATAATTTTTTTTTCTAAAAATCTTGATTTGGTTAGATAATTTTTTTTTTTTTTTCGGGTTTGAATCTCGATTCAGTTTGACTTGAATTGGAATTTTCAGGTTCTTGCAGAGTTGCATTTCAAGTACTAGTTTTCAATTCTGGTCAGTGGATGGGGACAAAAATTACTTTGTCTTTCTTGAACAGATTTTTATTTCCTAATTTTTTTATTTTACTTTTTTTTGGGGGGGGGGATTAGATTGGGTTTCAGGTTATTCTGATCGGGTTTGAGATAGACTTCTATTGGAATTTCCATGATCTGGTCAATACATATCGACATAAATTGTTCTTTTTTTTGTAAAATCTCGATTTGATTAATTTTTTTTTTTTTTTTGGGGGGGGGGGATTGAATCTGGTTTCGGATTGACTTCAAATGGAATTTTCAGGTTCTTGTTGAGTTGCATTTCAAGTATATTATTTTGTCGCAGATAAATTGGGTTACAATTGGATTTTTTTTTTTTTGGGGGGGGGGCGGGTAGTGTTTGAACTGGGTTTGGGATAGATTTCAATTGAAATTCTTGTCAGTGTATGTGGACAGAAATTATTTGGTCTTTCTTGGACAGACTTGTGTTTCCATTATTTTTTCCTTTTCGGGTTTCGATTAGGTTTCATGATAACTTTCAGACTCTTGTCAGTGTGTATCGGCAGAAATAATTTTCTCTTTTCCGGATTAGGTTAAGGTTCGATGGAAATTTTTTTCAGGTTTCAATCAGGTTCAATTCAAATGGAATTTTCAAGTTCTGGTCAGGTTGCGCTTTAATGGAAAATATTTTGTCCTGTATAGATACTGGGCTCCGGTTGTATGGAATTTCCTTTTTCAGGTTCAGATTAGGTTTAAGATAGACTAATTGGAATTTCCAGATTTCTGATCACGCATATATATGGAAATTAAGTTTTCTTTCCCAAATCGAGATATGGTTGGATGATTTTTTTTTTTTTTGGGGGGGGGGGTTGAATCTGCTTTCGGTTTGACTTCAAATGTAATTTTCAGGTTCTTGTTCAGTTGCATTTCAATGTATTTTATTTTGCAGCAGACAGATTGAGTTACTCTTGGAGGGATTTTTTTCTTTCCGGTTTTGGATTGTATAGGATAGATTTCAATAGGAATTTTTCGATTCTAGTCAATGTATGTCAATGGAAATTATTTTGTCTTTCTTGGACAAATTTATCTTTCCATTAAATTTTTTGTTGGTTTAGAATGGGTTTCAGGATAACTTGTAGGTTCTTGTTGGCAGACTTGTATAAAACCAAAAACTTTCTGCAAATTAATTTAATGTTGGGTGTAATTCGTATTTTTTGCGCAATTCATGGTCATCATTCATGTTTTTTATGCGATTTATGAATTTAATTTGCATTTTTGAGCAATTTATGGACATAATTCGCAATTTTTATGCGATTAATGAATGTAATTTACATTTTACATGATTTATGGACGTAATTTGCTATTTTTATGCAATTCATAGACAGAATTTGCGTTTTTTCAGCTTTCTGTTGACGAAATTTGCGTTTTTTAATCGATTTATTGACGTTATTTATGTTTTTATAGGATTTATGAATGTAATTTGCTTTTTTTACCAATTCTTGGACGTAATTTGCATTTTTTGTAATTTATGAACGTTATTAGTGTTTTTTTGCACGATTCATGGAAGTGATTCGCATTTTTTGAGTGATTTATGAATGTAATTCACGTTTTTATGCGTTTCATGGACGTAATTTGTGTTTTTTGAGCGATTCATGAATGTAATTTGCGTTTTTTATGCAATTCATGAATGCAAAACACTATTCGCTATTTTTATGCGATTTATAGACGTAATTTGCGTTTCAGCTTTCTGCTGCCAAAATTCGTGTTTTTTGAGCAATTTATGAACATAATTCCCGTTTTACTACACGATTCATAGACATAATTTGTGTTTCTCATACAATTTCTGAACGTAATTCTCACTTTTTTAAACAATTCATGGACGTAATTAACGTTTTGACGATTTGTGGACCCAATTCGCGTTTTTTAAACTATTCATGGGCATAATTCGCGTTTTTTATGCGATTAATGAATGTAATTTACATTTTACATGATTCATGGATGTAATTTGCTATATTTATGCAATTCGTAGATATAATTTGCATTTTTTGAGCTTTCTGTCGACGAAATTTGTGTTTTTGATCAATTTATTGACGTTATTTGTGTTTTTATAGGATTTATGAATGTAATTCGCTTTTTTTACCAATTGTTGGACTTAATTCACATTTTTTGCAATTTATGAATGTTATTAGTATTTTTTTGCATGATTCATGGAAGTGATTCGCATCCTGCCTCCACACTGTAATCCATAAGTCTTCAAAAATACAAGCAAATAACTTTATTGCAAAGTTACACATTCTGTATTAATTACTAATCCATTGCAAGATTCTCCGGTTAACTTTATTGCAGAGCTTATTCGTTGTATATTGACATTGCGAGATTCAATTGGCGTAACAAGAAACAACATGTGGATTATTAAAACCTGAAAATTACTTAATGATTCTATCTTGTCTGGTTTATATTTTTTAATTCGTGCATTTTCTATATCAATTTAATGGACATTATGTAAGAATATTACTACCTGAATGAAAAATGCTCCGTGTAACTTGCCGCGTTCGGGTTCGGATTCAAAACAAAACTAGACAAGTGGCGCCCCTAGGCGTATGAATACATGACTTTCCAACAACAAATAATTTAAAATAATTTTTGTTTGAAAACTTAAAAAAAAAAATCATAAGTCGAAAGTATATTGAATATGTATAATTAAAAAATATTTTCCTATTTTAAAAAAGGATTCAAAATATTTTTTCCACAAAATGCAAAAATATCCAATGTAAGAAACGTAATATTTTCTTCTTACGAAAAATAAAGGCAAAATAAATAGAAATTTGATTTAGTATATATTTATTGAATGTTTTAAAGCACATGATAAGATGTTTTTGTAGTTTAAAAAACATTTATTGCTTCGATTCGGGTGTTTTAACTGTGACCATAAGTACATAAGGTTTTTCACTCAGGCTCCGTCTGCTAACTTATAGAATAACATGTAATCCGCGAGCTAATATAGTCCAATTTTCCAAGACCAATATATAACAAACAAGAGTTTTCCTAGAAACAAGGCAAGTCTTATTACCTCTATCTTAAAGAGATTCATATTATAAATAATTTAATAAAATCTCCCAGCCCGTTTCCTAGATCTCATTATCAGGAACAAACACCATCGATTACAGTTTTAAAATGGTTATCGAGATCTAAAAATATACGGCACGTAGAAATGTAAAAATTATAGGATAGGATTAGACTGGGAATATAAGACTATATTAAAAAAATTGGACCATTCTGACCAATATTTGCTGAGTTATTAGAAGGCGGCTTTTCCGATTTTCTTTGATGTTGAGTTAGCTGTATATATGAAGTTCCGCATCTACCGTTATGACGATAGTAGGTTTAAAGCTGCGTCACTTGAAGGCTGCCGCCTTCTATGATTTTCAAGGAAGTACTGACATAAAGAATAGATTTAGCGAAAACCGCAAACGAATCGATCAATTTTTTCGTTTTTTATAATCATTTGAAATTTGAATCTCCCTTCCCCCCTTGAACACAGTTCAGTTTGCGCTACTTAACCACTCCCAACGATTCAGATTTTGAGCTCAAATTTTAAGTTTTTGTCTAAGCTTCTAAAAAAATTGAATGAGATGCAGAAAATAATGGTAAAAATAGTTTTTCGTTACTCTAAAGTCTAAAGCGCTCTCTATCGGCATTTTTTGAAATTTTTCTTTATAATTAATGTTTTAGACAATACTTACATAAAGAATAGTTTTAGTGAAAACTGCAAACGAATCGACCATATTTTCCGTTTTTTATAATCATTTGAATTTTTTTACCTTCTTCATCTCGTGATGGTGGGGCACGTGATGGTGACCCCAAATATTTTTCAATATAAAATTTAAAAATGTTAAATATGTTTATTTAAAAAATTGATGCATTTTTTTTTAAATCATATTTTCAAAAGTAAATATTTTTTCAAATTTGCTAAAACAAAATTAATGTAAAATAATCATAAAAGTCATGTTTCAAGTTTGCACATTTTTTGTTAACGATTCTCGACTTTTAATAATTGAAATACGGAAAATGGTGAAAAAAATCCTGCAGAAAAAAAATGTTTTAAAGTTTTAAAGAAAGATTGGTACTTGCGTTTAAAGATTGCGTTTAAATGGTTTTTCTTATTGCAAGGGGAAAGTATCTACTCTCTATAGCTTAAAGAACCGATTCAGTTTAACTTTTGCCATTTCCACCTCCTTTGTATACTATTTAAATGTCCGTCAGTTATTTAAAATAATGTTTTTTTTACATGTGCAATAATGAACTTTTTCGTAATTTTATCTCTTACAACTTCAGGCTGTCGCATTGACATGGCTGATATCAGAAGTCTGTATCTTGGGACCAGACCGGGTCAGTTCCCGGGCATTATTTTTTTCTGAAAACTCGGCCTAGCCGGACCGAACGTAACTTTTCAAAAACCATGCCGGGACTGGTTTCCTTCTTCCTAAGTCTGCACCTATATTAAAATCATTATCTCTGACTGACCTAATCCATGCATAAAATAAGTAAATGTTGACTCAGTCCAAAATTTTTTACAGAAAACGTATATATTTTAAAATCGCCTTTATTTAAAAAAAAAAAAAACCTTTAAAATTTATGTATTTTTAAAGACATTCAACATTAAAGACAACATTTAAAGGCAAAGAAAATTAAAATGAAATAAAACTAATGGAAAAGAACCAGCCTATGACGGAATCCACTCTTAAGTAGTAAAATGTTTTGATCCATGTAAAATTAATATAATATTATCAGAGAAAAATAGACTACATTAATATCTTTTAAGAAAGTCTATAAGACAACTTTTTTCTTTCCTGTGTGATTCTGTCTAAAAGGGATCTTAAAAGGTTTTACAGTATAGCATTTTTCAAAGGCACAAACACATGGGATTTGGATTAACAATAGTAAAAAATAAGTGAAGTATTTACATATAAATAGAGATACATTAATAAAATAAATATATAAGAGGCTTTGGAGAATCTTTAATAATGAAAATTGTAAACATGAAATTGTTTCCCTTGAAATTCTCTAAAAAAATCTTAACATTTTATTTAATTTAATAAAAGTCTGCTTATGTATTTCCTTTTTTTTCTATTAAGTGGTATTCAGTAAGGATAAAATATTAATATTGTTAGACATATATCTCACTTTCTTTTTAAAACTATTAAGTTAAAATTCGTGAGAAGCAAATGCACATGATAAACTCTCATTAGTGAAAAAATACTTACTTGGAAATTTATGCTAAAATAACCATTAAAAGTCTTTTGACATCTGAAAATTATGATTTAACATATTTAATTAGCGTTCTAACAACTTCTAACAACTGCTATCAACAATGAAATTCTCAAAGGATTACATTTGATTTACGAAGATAAATGAAGCGGCACATATTTTAACTAACATTAAAGGATTTTTTCTTCACTGCTACATAATCTGCAAATAGTGATTAATAGACATGTATCACGATGCTTAAGAGATTTCCTTTAGTCATTTCCATGAAAACACTTTCTGCATTACATTTATGTGAGTAATTAATGCTTGCATGTTTAAATTGAAAAAGTTCTAGAACTATGCTGCATCTTGTTATAAATATTTATTTTCTGGATATAATTGAATATCTTAGATAAATTTTTTAACAAATGTTTTCCACTTTAAAAACATGGTAATTTATATTGAGAAAAATAAAACGATACTTCAAAAACAGTGAAAAGTAAATAACATTAAAAAAAGAGTATTTATTATTTACAACAGTCAACATAAAAGCTATTAAGAAGTTAAATTGTTAGAAATCTCCCCTACTAGCTGATTCAACAGTCGTTGCCCGATCTCGTGATAATAACCATAAATTTACTTAAAACCAGTAATGAGTTATATTATATATTTAAACGAAAATATTTTCAAACGGTGTCTTAATGCCCCACTGTCTTCGGCGGCATACACCCTTTAGTTTGTAAGAGTTTAGATTTTTAAATAAAAAATTATGAGACAAACTTAGAGTTGATGCCCAACGTTTTTCGGCAGAGCACAAACATGAATAGTTAGTTGTAGAAGAATGTTCGTTTTTTTTTTTTTTCGTTTTTTAATTTCAATTTGAAAACAAATAATACCAGTAGATTGATGACCAAACTAAGCAGAAAGGGTAACATATATTAATTATTTTCAAGTTCTTAGAAATGCTTGGATATTTTAAAAACTTGTGCTTAATATAAATTTTATTCTTGATGGCTCTGTATTTTTTATATCCATATTTATCTCCTATCCACCTAAAGGAAGGAGTATGTAAAAATGTCGAGAAATTACTCCCATTAAATTATTACTTACCCATCATACGTAGTATAGGGTAAGTCTTGCAATCGTTTTGAAAATCGAAAAAATTTTTTTGACGGATTTACACGTTTTAGATAGTGGAGATTCCGAAAAACATATTTTAGAAATTTTTTTTTGCCGTCTGTCTGTCTGTCAATCTGTCTGTCTGTAAACGCTCTATCTCCCGAAAAAATTGAGATAGAGACTTGAAATTTTGTATGTAGTTAGTATGTACGAATGGGACGAACCCTATTTAATATCAGCAACCTCAATTATCCGGAACTATTTTTTTCGGACTCTCGAAAAATTGGTTCTGATGAAAGGTACATAAAAATTTTCGAATTTTTTTGTTCTAAGGAATGGACGTAAAAGGCAATAAAATAACACACATTTCGCATATAGAACGAAGTCGATCGGATTATTAGTTGCCGAGATATTTGTAATCTTGTTTTCCACATTCTTCGATTTTTCATGACCCTGTATTTCATTCAAATTTCAATTCAGAAGTATATTTTAATTGGAAATGAGACGCTTAATCCGACGCAGTTAATTTTTAGTTAATAGAATTATTATTGTTGGAGTTATAAGGATGTTTCTTTTACGCAGTTCGGTACTACTTGAGTAGTTTGGCGTTTTATATAATTTGTCGAAATTGGTACATCAGCAGTTCTTTAATACAGCATTACTATGTATATTAACAATATTTAAATTTTGTTTATGAATTGCAATGCATTGTATAAATAGTTTCACATGCTTTATTTTCATATACATATCCATGATGGGTAAGTATTACGGTGGCCCCCAACGACTAGTTTTTTGAAAACATTGGTGTTTGTTAAAGCTGAAGACGTCCTTTGAAATTTAAATGCATTCTTATTATGTATGCGTGATTTTTTTATGTATTTTTAAATCAAATGCATAATATTTTAAAATATTCAACCACAAACGTAGTTTTAAAGCTAAAAATACACCTGTTAAGCTTTTTAAATTTTTATTGAAAGAGGCGAGGGCAGAGCGTTAAAAAATTAATACGAAAAAGGTTGGAAGAAAGAATTTCAGAAAATGCTCTTTGAAAGGGTTAATATTCATATTTCTTAAACTAAATTCATATTTTTAAAGGTGAATGCTCGCAGATTAAGTGGATGTTGTTCGTATTTTAATATTTTGATCTGAGGAGCGGATGTGGATATTTATAATTTGCCGAAAATACTAAAACAGTTCATGGGATGTATTTTTTTAGTGTTAATATCGATATTTATGTTACCAAAAACTTCTTTCTGTATTTGTTTTGTGTGGTGGAAGCAAAAATCGAAGTTTCAGTTTTTCTTCTATGAATAGGTAAATATTTATATTTTTCGAAACAGATTGCTCATTACAGAAATTAGCATAGAATGGTAAACCGTCTACAGATGTCTGTTTTGCTTTTCCGTATGTTTAACTGCTTATCCTATGAAGTCTGATGACCATTCGAAAGAAAATATCTTCTGATCTCTAATACACCGTTAAAAATTTGCAGCAAAATGTCTAGTCATTCGATTATTCTGATAGAAATTTTACGTAACCGTAACTTAACTCTACTCTTATTACCCATATTACTGCTAGAATAGAATTAAATTACAGTTATTTAAACATTTTCTCTTAAAACGGTCTAACAGGCCACTTCAAAATTGTCGACTGAAAGATGAATAAAAGGCGAAATTAACTTATAAAATATTGTTTTTGCAAAAAGTTGTTTGTGTAGTACTATTTTTATTAACATTTTGTTTTTCAAACTGTAATACTAGGACTCCAAATGAAGCGAAATTTAACTGTGTCGATAGTTAAGCTGTAAATTACAAATTAAACTGTAATTTTTTAAGCAGCACTAATAGCAGTTAACAATTAAAATAATTAGTTGTAATCATTTTTAATTACTTTATCCATAATTGCTGTGACAGAAATCGTCGTAAAACTACTGTGAGTGGTTTCCGAAACCGATTGATTAAAAAATGAATGAAAGACTCTATAAATCACAGGATACTTTTTCTGTATTGAACTTTAAGTACTGAATTATTATAATTAAAGTTCACATATTCAGAATCTGTAGCAATAGGTCTAAGGTTCCAAATGAAACAAAATTTCATTGGTATTCATTGATAAACTGGAAATCAAGATTTTAAAAATTGAAAAATGTAGTGGTCTGTGAAATCGCTAACAACATTTAAGGGTGAATAAAGAGTTGAAATACATAAAATTGAAAGATAAATAGCTTTATTATTGAAATACTAAAAAAACTTAATTTAATAGTAATAAAAAAAAATCTTTCTGTAATTAAAAAGTAGAAAATGTCGATTATAATGTGCAAAAAGCAAAACATCAATAAAATATCAGATTTTAAAAAAGTGGAAAAAATAATTATGGGCGCCTAAACCAGAGTATCACGTTTTGATCAGTTGCAGTATTTAAGTTTCCGAATGGTATAATGTTGGTTAAATGAACTTACTTAAACGCATTAAAATAAACATAACATAAGTGTTTTCATTCTAGGTATAATAAAAAATGTAATACAAAAATATGAACCCCTATCTATTTCCGAATCTACTAAAACTAAAAATTAAAAAAAAAAAAAAAAAAAAAAAAAAAAGAGAGAGAGAGAGAGAGAGAGAGAGACATTATTTTAAATCTTGCGAAAACCATAGTGATTACCCTAGGCCACATGGTTTTAAAAAAAAGCGCAGAAGCTATCTGTCGTAACAGAACGATAAAAGCAATATTGATAATGATTTTCGAAAAAAATAATCGGTGGTTATCCAAGTTATTAACCTTCTAAAGACACGGACGATTTGGATATAAATAATGACAGGGACGGCGTACTCTGTGTACCATCGTCTTTTAATAAAACCAAGGTAACAACTTTTACTTAGATAATTGTGGAACACAATGGCCAACAGCAGTATAAAAATTGAAATCTGTGCCCTCTCGGACTACACGCCAAGAGTGATTTCTAAATTAAGTCCTCGACCCCCCCCCCACCTAAAAAAAAAAAAAAATTCAAAATTCCCATTTTGATATTGTTGACTATTGTTTTGAAATATATTCTGTCTTTATATATATATAAAAAAATCCACTTATACAACGCATTATATAGCTTCTGAGTAAGAGAACATGCCAACTGGATACATTTGAGATCAAAATTGAACAGTTTTAAATGAGCAGTTTGGAACAATTGTTTTCTCACTATGACTCTATTTTTCACTTCTAGCACTATCACTTTGTGAAGTTAGGTTTAAAACTCCCACTTTGATCGTATTTTTAAATTTATATTTTACGTTTAAGAAATATTGACCGAAACAGCCCATTATATAGTTTCTGAAAAAGAGACCCTGCATAATAGATACGTTTCAGATCAAAAATGAATTTAAAAATGAATCGGAAAATAAGCAATTTTGAGCAATTATTTTCTCAGTACGACCATATTTTCCCCTTTCCAGCACTATCACTTCAGAAAATTCGGTTCAAAATGCCACTTTTGACGCCATTTTCTAAAATATATTCTATTTTTATTCAAAAATCGACCTAAAGGGCACATTAAATAATTTCTAAATAAGAGAATTCGCCAATTGTATGCGTTTTAGATAAAAAATGAATTTGATAAATGAGCAGTTTGGATTTGAGAAAAACCTTAAAACGATAATTTTTTCTTCAACCATGTATTTTTAATTTATTTTTCCTTGTTTGGTCCCATCTAAAGAATTGGTCCTATCTAAAACTTGTCAAAATAAAAGTTGCCGATAATATTAAGACGACCTATAAGAAATTAGTGTGGATTGGATATCTTGTGGTTTGACGATGCTATGTTTTTTTTCTTCTTGACCTCCCCCTTTTTTTCGTTCTCGTTTTATTTTTTTCTGCAAGAGTTGGTCCTATGAAAAGTTTTTAATAATATTAAGAAAATTTAATATATATTTTATTAGATTTGATGCTTTGAGAATTGACGAAGTTATGATGTTTTTTTCCTTAAAATCCTGTAATTTTTTTCGTCCCTTGAGCTCATTTTAAATTTTATCGAAAGTCTGTTATGCATAAATTTTTGGCTCTTATTTTAAGTAATAATAACTTTTAACTGTTTCGATATGTGCTATAATTAAGAAGTTATAGTTTTTTTCTATTTTCACGAAATCCGTCCTTATTTCCACCCTCATTGGCCGATTATGCCCATTAACGAACTTGACCGAGATTTTCTGCCCCTGGATCCTATGTATCAATTTGGAATAGATCTGTGTAGAATTATGTGCCCATAAAAACGTGATATGGATACATAAAGTTCTTGAATGAGGGTGAAATATGGTTTTGGTTCTAAGGGGTCATTCATGATCAGCGTAGATCTGGAAAAATATTTGAAAAATTCCAACATAAGAGAGAGTGTATTAGGTAGTATTTTTTTACGAAATCTACATAATAAACACCAAATTGTTAGACAAATATTAATTTAATTAGAATTAATCTCATAAATACTATCGGACTTCTGACAAGTTTGCATTGAGAGGATCTCTCAATATGCCTTCAGTGACTTTAAAAGGTAATGAAAAACCTATCGGGAAAAACGCGGCAAGAACCAATGCGAAGTTGTAACTTTGCGACCTCCTTTCAAAGCGCACTTAGCACAATATTAAGTTTATACTTTGAATTGGATTTGTTTTAGATACTCCATAAATGAGAAGATTGTTACTACGCTGAATTTAGTTTTATGAAATGCCAAATGAAGTTTAAATATGCTATACTTTTATTGTCAGTACCGAATTAAGTTCATCTTAAACACATTAGGATAAGATTTTAAAAAGGCTTACTCAGAATTGCAATATTTGATGTTATTTAAGCTCCATATCTCTTTAAACATATATAATATACCAAATCATACTTTTCTAGTATTTACAACTATACCCAACACTATACTGTACAGTTTTTTACAAATTCTTATTATTCTTTTAGCAACGAATTTTTTTAATTGATACAGTTCATATTTCATATATATTTTTGTACGGAACCCCCCGAGCGCGATTAATACTCGCACTTGGCCGTTTCTTTTTTCTATTTTTTAACAAAACAATTTCTTGAACAGTATACTTTTTACGGTATGAATAGTTTTTTCATCGCGTTTTACAATTGTAGCCTTTATAATTTTTGTATTTTTTTTTAAGAAATTACATTAAATGTATTCTTCTACTAGTTAATCTTCTAACATATTTCATCTTCAAAAAAGTAAATAAATAAAAAAAAAATTCTATCGGTACCAGAAAAAAAAATTGTTCGACAATCGAATATTCAATGCATTTTTTTCCAAAGTTGATTAATGAAAAGAAAAACATTTTATAAGAATAATACAGTACGTAAGTGAAAAAATTTAAAGCTTTAGTAATATATAGTTTCAATAAAATGGGCACATTATATTGTATTTCCAGAATATAAACTTTTTCACTTATGCAGAGTTTTCCAAAAGAAAGCTTCTGAAAATATTGGTTTTAGACAAAAATTCAGTTGTTAATAATAAAATGGTTACAATTATAAAATATAATTATAACCAATATAATATAATGTAATATTGTAATGGTTATGTATGTATACATAATAATTATATAATAATATACAAAACAAATGCCATGTCTGGTATGTTTAAAAAATGTGGTTGACACAAAAAGTACTAATGTACACCTTTGCTGAGCATTCGGATACGGTTGAAATAATTATTTTCCTTTCTTTTTTTAACCAACGATTTTCCAGGTCGCTTTATCTATACTAATAAAAGAACAAAACGCTCTGTCTGTCTGCGTTTGTGTGTGTGTGTGTGTGTGTGTGCGATGGCTAGCAAAATCTACAGCATGTACGAAGCTCAAAAATTTTTTGAGAGTAGCCCCAAATCTCTCCTACGTACCCGAGCTTCAGAATTTCGAAATTCTAATTATTAACTGAGTAATTAATTAAAATCCAAAACTCACTCTCATCAAAAAATCATTTTTTTTCTCCATGCACTTGCTTATGGTTGGTTGCTTGTTTAAAACTTTTGACGCAATAATTAAATATCTGGGTCAGAATTAAAGAAACCAATTTAAAAGTGACTGTTTTTTTCCAAATACCTTTAAATTCCATAGACCGGCTAACATTCAGTTTAATTTAGGATTTTGATCACAGCTGTTGTACGTCAGAATGTTGGCACTTCGTAGATTAGAATGTATGTGTGGCTAATGTTGCAGTAAAAAAAAAAAAAAAATACGAGGCTTTTCTAGGAGTTATACTTTTTTAATCATTGATTAAATTTAAATGTATTCTATTTAATGTAAATTTTTTTATGGCTTTAAATTGCTTTTAAAACGAAAATAAAATGGCTGTTATGCGTACAATTGTTTGAATCGGCAGACGACTAATACACCATAATAAATTATGAAATATCAAAGCAAATTATTTCTATTTAATGTATTTCTTTTGTTCAATAATACCAGACGATTATTAAAATGATGTTGTCAAACTTGGCTTTTTGAAAAAATATCCGGACGTGATAGACCAATGAAGATCGCCATGAGACAACAATTTTTTTTTAAATTAAGATTTTTTTCGAATGAAATTTTTAGTTTCGGATTGGGTTTATGTCCATGGAAGTTATTTTGTCCTTTTCGGATCCGGTTATAGTTATTTGGAATAACTTTGTCCGTTTCGGAATTGACTCTATTCAGATTTCAGGGCTTTTCAAATTGAATTTTTATGTTCGGCTCAAATAACGTACCGTAATTTCGTGTAGATAAGCTGCAGCTCAAACAATTCTGCTTCGACCCAGAAATTAAAAAAAAATAAAATGTAACATTTTGTATATCGGTATATATTTATCTTAAATTACTGCATGGATTTTCTGGGCCGAAAATGAATTGTTTGAGCTGCGGCTTATCTACACAAAATTACGGTATATACAGAAATTATTTTGTCGTAATTGGATTGAATTATGGTTCATTGGAATATTTTTGTCCGGTTCAAATTTGCATTTGGTCAGATTCCAATATTTTTTCATATTGAATTTTTATGTTCGGTTCGGATTGCAATTTTGTCTGGATGGATTGCAATTACGTTTACGGTTAGTCTTAGGTTATATTTAATTTCCGGTTAGGTTACAGTTAGATCACGGTTAAGTTACAGTTAGGTAAGGCTAAGTTGCAGTTAGGTTATAGTTAGCTTACGGATAAGATTGCGATAAGATAAAGGCTAGAGGCTACATTTACGTTATGTTTAAAAGTTACGGTTAGGTTACGGTAAAGTCACAGTTAGCTTATAGACAGGTTATGGCTACGGTACAATTAGTTACGGTTAGGATTTTGACCACAGTGTGAACATTACGCGTGCTTTGATTAAAAATATAGCCTTTTTTTTTACAATGGTTCTGAAATTTTAATATTATATACATTTAGATTACATTTTGAACATAGGTGCCTACCTTACATTAATTTCCCGTAATACGTGTGTTAATTTGATCCTGATTAATAAATTTCGAACCAGATTATTTTTTTAAGAAATGAAATTAAATGAGTGCTACTTAAAAAATTGAAAGTAAATAAATAAACATTCATGAAATATATATTTTTTTTGTTCGAAATGAGATTCACCTGGATATTTGTTGGAAGTTGACAGCTATGTTTGTAATATTATATAATTTTAGCTGTTATATAATATTATATACTTTTTGCTAATCATTCAAGTATCGATTTCATTCACGGTATAGGCGGATTAGAGAGTGATATAATTAGTTTGAAATTCAAAATATTTCACTTGATATTTCTATTTGAAAAAAGTAATTAGTTACATGACTTAGCAGTGATTTTTACGGATAAATATCAATACTTTAACACGGAAATCACGCAATCACTGCACACATATTCCCTCCCGCGATTCCCATTGCAGTCATTTTGAGCATTTTTACAGCTAAATATAAGTTTTTTTTTTTTAACCAATTTCTCACACAGTCAGTGGCCACGTATTTCAGACAATGTATTTCCATATATTTCGAGTTAAAAAGAGAATCATACAAATTTCAAGTTCTTTTAATATTATTATTATCGATCCGGGCAACGCCGGGCGGGTCAGCTAGTTGTAAAATAAATTGTATAATTTGGAATTGTATCTAAATAAAGATATATTACTTCAAAATTCAGAGAAATATTTTATATATACAGGGTGTTTCGCTACCAGACCGACAAACTTTGAGGGGTGATAGTAGACATAAAGACAAACATTATAAAATAGGAAAAACTGGAATAGGAAACCATCAATTAAAGACTTATCAGCTCGTATTTCCGTAGCTTCCGAAAATCTATCAAATATTCCAGGAATCTTTCAAAGCGTGAGGAATTACATGCGACGCCGCTGTCAAGCATGTCGTGTGGTGGTTACTCGATAACCCCCCCCATATTTTTATTTTAATTCAATTGTATTAACTATTTTATTTCCTATCATCTCTTTTTTATTAATGTTCTCAATTTAAATATTATTTCGATTTCGTTTCTTTTGATATCGTCGCCTGTAAATTTTTCTTCCTTACGTAGCTTATCGAATGTTCTAAACCGGTAAAATCTTGGTTGAATTCATTCCTTCCGGTTTAAAAAGTTTCTAGAATTATCTCGTTCCTTCTATGGGTGGTACTTCCTGTTAATCTGGCCCTCCCTTTGGCCTATCAAATTGAATTCCTCAGGTGACGTGATTTAAGCAGTTAAGTGCCTGGCCACCTGCTTTGGCTTTCCCTCTTTAAGTGTATTATCATTTTTTTCCTTATTAAATTCATATTTCACTATACATTGACACGTAGCTTGGCCTCTTTTTCCTCGCTTTCCCCATTCGAACGTTGCCAACTTGGCGTATTCCGGGTTTACAGTAACCCTTGATCTGCCCTCTCCGCTCTCTCTGCGTCACCAGTTCAGTTGAGCAGGTGCCGTGGATGTTGAGTGGATGCTCCTCTGCATGATGTAAAAAAAAAAACCTCGGAATTGTCGTTATGCTGCGAGGAGTAAGTCTTCTCTTCCCCCGTGAACGAGTTTGTTTTTCTTTGGCCGTTGTTCTATGCTGGCCACTCAATATGTTCTCACGGATTGTTTTGAGAATCAGTTAAATATATCTTCATAAAGCTTCCTTCAAATTTATTTTATGTTCTCAAAGTTAGTTCCATATCATCATAATCAATTGAATTCATCTTTTCCTCCGAAGATGGTCCTCAAGGTATTCTTCGTGGTTAAAAATATCACAGTTTCTTCTTTTTCAATTCATAAAAAAAATCGCTCATACGTATTAAAATAATTATCTGTGCATAAACGGCATCCCCAATGGAAGATATTGAATATCTCTTCGTGATTTCTAGCATATGCTTTTATTGAAGTGTTATCGATTGATATTCTAAAATAACTTAGTCTTCATATCGTAAAAAAAAAGTTCGATCATGCTATCAAAGTGCATACATATATATATATAGAAAGTTATGTGAAAATATTTCTACCTATGTATATCATCCTTGTGGAGTATTTGTACGAAAGAAATAATAATATACATATATAAAAATGTGCATGATAGCAAATATATATATTAAAATATAAAAGTCATGACATATTGCACAAATAATAAATAAATAAAATGTTCGTTTTTTCTTCAATTTTCTCTTCATTTAATGTGTTAAGAGTCTATTTATTCGTCTTCTCGAATTTGTCTTCATAAGCCAAGAATTCCAGGTAACTTTCTTCTTATTATTTTATATTTTTTTGCAATTTACTTTGAGTTATTATTATCTTAGTTAAAGATTTCACTATTAAGAACTATAATGGTTGCCTTTTGTCATATTCTATTATTATGGGTCTTTTGCTGGCATTCATCCAACGCGATGTATGTCTGCCCACTATTATGATCACTTGGCCTAGTTTAGATGAAACAAAAAATAAGTGTTCTCATCATCTCTCTTCCCCAAACATAACAGTTCAATCTCCTTTAGAAAACTCCACAGATTCAATCTTCTTTGGTGCCGTGTTTCCTTCTGAACCAATATTTTTCTTCTGGCACCATGTACCTCTTTGAATCCATTAATATTCTTCAAGACATGACAATTATTAGATGATATTGTGTTTTCTTTATTTATATATATATATTCAACAAAAATAAATAAATTATATCTTCATTATCGGGTCTTTATGCAGTGATCAATATTTTATATTTATATTTTATTGAGTGTGGTGTAATAAATGAATGCATAATATATTTTCATTTTATGCTGAAATAATATTTTTTTGGAGCAGTCGATTTTCTATAACATAATTTATCGATATATTTTTCTTGCCATGATATAATATATAACTAATATTATATAATATTTAACGAAGGTGCTGGTAAATATAATTGATTATTTTAATATAAATTATTCTCTTGTCATAAATATAAGAACATATGTTTTGAGCGATATGACATATATATACATAAAATTTTTTGGGCCATGTTCTTTTGATCTGATGCTAAGAAAGATATGTTGGTATTTTTCGTCTCTTCATCATATATATTTTTTTTCTTCTTAACGTATAAAAATGATGTATAACGTAAATGAAATTCGTCAATATTTTAAATAATGGGTCAATTTGTATATTATTTTGTATGTGACCAGTCTATAAGAAAATTTAACCTGTCATTTATTGAGCTCTTATTTTAATTATCTCATCATGCCTCCCAAATCAAAATTAAATATTGCAATACAGCCGTTCGACGGCAACCCACAGACTGTGGAATTCTTCTTTGATCAATTATCTGATATACAAGAGTTAAATAATTTTTCTGATAAAGAACTATTTGTTCTCTTCAAATCAAAACTTGAGGGTAGCGCCTTACTCTTCTTTCTTGAAACACAGTCTCAGTTCAAGAACTATAATTTCCATGACATTCGGAAAGCTTTTATAGACTATTTCTTACCCTCAAAAAAGGCTGTTTCTCTCAAATCCTTGCAAAATTTAAAGTCGGATTCAAACGAATCAGTCAAAAATTTTGCATTTCGTTTGGATAAACAACTTCGACTTGCATACCCTAAATTGGATCCTCCTGCTCTCAATTCATTAAAATTCACTCATTTTCTTGAGGCTTTGCCTAAACAAATTAAGCAAAAGATTTTAGAAGAAAATATTTCATCTTTTGATTTAGCTCTTGAACGAGCAAATTTTCTTCAAGATATATACGACTCTCCCCCTAAAAAATCTTACGAGAATTATAATCAACCATTTTGTTTGGATACTGAAAAAGTCCATGATAATTCTAGTGTTTCTAATAATGTGCTCCATAAGACTCCTATAAAACATACGAAGGATAAAATTTATATCAATTCTCAAACTACCTTCTCACCTTCGCAAACTCAAAAAGACAATTCTCATGCTTCTCGTAACTTTAAAAGAAAAGCTAGAACATATTCTCCTTCTCCAAATAGACAGGAGGCTACAGATAAACATAAAAATAATTTTCGTCAACATAGATTTTATCGGAAACGCCCTTATCATCAACCCACCTTCGACAAATTTTCTCACAAAAAAAATTCTGCATCCTTTTATCATAAACGAGATGTTGTGCAATGTGCGTTTTGTGGAAAATTCAATCATCGTATGGACACATGCTACAAATTTAAGAATATTATCAAGGCTTCTAATCAAAACTCTTCATCTCAATTTTCGTCTAATCCTCACAGAAGGAAAAACTACACCTCTTCTTCTGAAAATAAAAACAATGTCTATCATTTAAACAAATAGGGGAGACTGGTTCTACTGACCGCCTACTCTCCCATAATTTTCATTCAGGGTCAGTACACTTTAATGACAAAAACAAACATCAATTTGACAAAAGCTCTTCAATTACTTTAGTATCATCCACAGCTGTCCAAACGTCCCCTGTAACACCTAAATTTAACAAATCTTCATGTTCTTATAATTCGTTGACATCCAAACAAACTTTAGAAATTGATGATGATGTACAAGAAAGACATGTCATATGCAGTTCCTTTAATAACTCGTATGTTCTTCCATGCATACTGATAAACATACAACATAATGAAATCTCAACGTTAATTGATACTGGATCAAGTTTGTCCCTTTTAGATCAAGAATGCTTTAATAGCATTAAATCCAGGCTTCACTACAAATTCTTATCCAGAAATGTGTCTGTGTCTACTATAAATTCTAAAGTTTTTTTCAAAGGATGCATCGAAATAGCATTTAGAATCGACAAATTCTTTTTTCATCATGTCTTTTATCTTACAAAGATACAAAATGTCCATTTTCAAGCCATACTTGGATTTGAGTTCATTAATAAACATTCTGTAACCATATCACCAACGTTTAAATCTATCTTGATTAAGGATAAACATATTCCTTTTCACAGTTATAACGAATCTCCTACTTGCTATTTCATGAATTCTGAATATACTTATGATAATTCAAATGTGCCATATTCTTTAGATGTACACAAAATGCCTTGTTATGAAGATTCTATATCAAATAATCTAAGTAATGGTACTTATACTGATGATTTATATGCAAATTATGGTGACACAAATTTACAATTAGTCAACAATTTTACAACCTATCCTTATAATTATAATTTTCAAAATAGTGGTTTATTTACAAATAATGTTGCTAACACTGCTATGAATTTTCATAATCCTTATATTGATGGTAATTTTACTTATTTGTCTAACTATTTTCCAACTGATTATGGTAATGTTGTGAACTATTTATCTACTAATAATAATATGCCTGACAAAAATCTTACATCTGAAAATACTAATGATCTTAGTTATGTTGGTGAAAAGCAAACTCATTTAAATATTGGTAATAAAATTTTGGTGAATTCCAATATGGTACAATTACTCAATAGAGAATTAATCCCTCCTAATTCCTTTGTGTATTTACATGTTGAGTACTTGAATCCTCCATCTGAATATTTTATTTTCAAACCTTCTTTAAAAAATAAAGGTCTTGTTTTACATGAATCACTGCATTCCAAATCTTCAATTCAAAATAATTTATTTTTGGTTGTATGTCAGAATATATCAAAGCTGGACATTCATTTAAATAAAAATTCAATTATTGGTGAATGTATCAATGTAAATGAGAAGGATATTGAGGAAT
Source organism: Maratus speculifer (assembly GCA_964019185.1). Lineage (NCBI taxonomy): Eukaryota > Metazoa > Arthropoda > Arachnida > Araneae > Salticidae > Maratus > Maratus speculifer. The sequence continues at coordinate 194,578,105 of OZ025293.1, read as the reverse complement.
ATTCTTTTGATTTAGTTTTTGAAAATGAATATTGCAATTTAATTTTACCATCTGAAGAGGTTAAGAGAAAACGTATTCAAGAACTGTCTCCAAATGACTTTGATCTAAAACACTTACCTCCTCATGAAAAAGAATCTTTAACAAAATTATTGTGCAGTAAAGCTTTAGCTTTTTCCAAATCTCTTGACACTTTAGGTCATACCGACCTGTTTAATCCTCAATTTACTATGCTAAATTCTCATCCAGTCAAAACCCTACCTTTTCCTGTGCCACAGGCACTCGAGCAAGAAGCTCTTGACCAAATTAATCAAATGTTAAATGCTGGCATTATTGAGAGATCAAATTCATCTTGGGCGTGTCCCATGCTTCTTGTTAAAAAAAAGAGAACTGATATGTTGAAGCCTCAAAAGTATCGTTTGGCTCTAGATCTAAGATTGCTAAATTCTATTATAATACCATCTTCATATCCTCTTCCTAGAATTCAAAATCTATTGGTGCAATTATCAAAATTTAAGTATTATACTACTCTTGACTTGCCCTCTGCATACTGGCAGATCGCTGTACCTAAAGATATGCAAGATAAGCTCAGTTTTACTACTCCATGGGGAATTTTTACCTACTTGCGTCTCGTATTTGGCTTGAAGACATCTGCAAGCACTTTTCAACAATTAATTGATTCAGTTATTCAATTATCTCAAATTGATTCGTGTTATGCATACCAAGACGATATTGTAGTTGGCGCTAATTCATTTGAAGAAATGACCATGAAACTCACAAAACTCTTAGACACTCTTATTGCTAACAACATTACTCTGTCTCCTGAAAAATGCTCCTTTATGCAAACTAGTATTAACTTTTTAGGATTCCAACTCACAGATCATAAAATTCTTCCTATTACAAGTAACATTTTAAAAATTACTTCATTTCCAACCCCTAAAACCAAGAGGCGAACGAAAAGTTTTATAGGTTTATGTTCATTTTATAGGTCAATTATACCTAATTTTGCTAAATTGATTACTCCTCTCATCGAAGTCACCAAACCTAAAAATAAATTTTCATAATAATTCAATTTTTCAAATAAATGCATTTAAAAAATTACAAGACATATTCTTTCAGGAACCTATGCTCAATCTTCCTAAGTGGAATGAAACCTTCTATGTTAATACAGATGCATCAAAGACAGCAATATCAGCTGTTCTTATGCAGAAATTTGATGGTGAACTTAGACCAATCTCCTATTATTCCAAAACTCTATCTCAGTCGGAAAGACAGTACCCTGCCATCAAATTGGAACTTTATGCCATTTACAAAGGCATAACGGCTTTTAAATACTATATTTTTGGTCGACCCTTTATTCTATTATCCGACGCCAAACCTCTTAATAATTATAAAAAAGCTACATCACCAGCCGATATTACTACTCGATGGATGTTAGAACTGTCAGAATACTCGTACACATTCCAACATGTACCAGGCAAAGAAAATGTGTTAGCAGATTTTCTGAGTAGAACACCTCACATTCCTACTGAAGATCTCCATAATAATCCAGATCTTATTTCTACACAAGAACCACTACCGATTGTTGATAATCAGAAAGATTTACATAATGAAATTCCTCACTTTCCATGTGGTTTAGTTGACAAAATGCACCACACATGTCATCTTCAAAGTGACTCTTCACCTCCAAATAATGATAATAATCAAGATCCATTATTAGAAATTCTTGATCACACCATCTTCTCTGAACAACAAAAAGACCCAAAAATCAAAAAAATTTATGAAGATCTTAAAAATAACAAAAAATCTAAAAGTTTAAATGGCTACTATATTAATCCAAGTAATGATTTACTTTGCTACAATGGACATTTTTCTTCAGAAGATATTGAGCTACATAAAGCTGTTTTACCTTTGTCACTTAGAGCAAAAGCCTTAAGAATTGCTCATGTTACTCACACTGGAATTCATAAAACTATTGTTAATTTAAAGAAAAGATTTACCTGGAAAACCCTTGTTTCTGATGCCATTAATTATGTCAACTCTTGTGAAATTTGTTTAGTAAACAAAAATCATAAAAAAATACTGCTCCATACTTACCAGCACTACTTCCAACAGCTCCCAATCAAAAAGTTTCTATGGATTTACTCGGCCCATTGAGAAATCGCCAATATGTCATGACCGTTATTGATCACTTTTCTCGTCATTTAGAGTTACATATATGCCTTGAATAATATCAGCGCTGAGTCTGTTACAAAAGCTTTATTACATTACATTTCTACTCATGGAAAACCCGAATTAACTCTCACTGATCATGGCTCTCAGTTCACTAGTGATATGTTTTCTTATTTTAATAAAAAGCTTGGCATTAAATTGGAACACAGTTCTGTAGCCCATCCCCAGGCTAACGGATTAAGTGAACGATGTAATTCTCAAATAAAATCGTCTGTGAATACAATGGCTTCCCAAGGATGTGATGTACCAATTGCTCTAAAAATTCACCGATCCATATATAATGCTACACCTCATCCAGCTACAAAATTCACTCCAAATCTTCTTCATTTTGGAAGAGAGATAAATGACATTTATGCTAATTATAAAACTCAAGCTTCCTGGAAAATTCTCAATACTGCCTATGAAATTCATAAATTAATGGATGTTATTGAGAAAATATACTATCAAGCTTACAAGAATAACGAATCTTCTAGACAGAAAGTGTACCAAAAATCGAGAGAAAAATTAAAATTTGCCAACATCAATGTTAATGACATTGTTTACGTAAAATTTCCCACTGTGTTTAACAAAAAAGTACAAGGCCCATACGTGGTGAAGAAAATAATTTCTCCTGTACTTATTCAAATTCAAGATTCCAATAATAGTCACGCTTCACCAATGTTGATTCACACTAACAGAATCTTGAAGCTTCAAAAGAGAAATGAAGCATTGCAATATCCTTCAGTTTCTTCTAAAAATGCATCACATGATCAAACAGCTGTTGATAGTGCACCTTCTACTCCTGTGAGACAACACTCTCCTACTCAAGTTTCTATTCATGATGCTGATGTAACACATCTCCTCAAATTCTTTCTTCTTCTAAGTGCCAACAAACATCTTCATGTTCAAGTAAATCGGTACAGCCACAAGCTCCTTCTGATAGCACTCACACTGGTGTTAGAAACAAGTCTACTCAATATAAAAATTATGATCTTCGCCCTCGCACTCATAAAATGTATAAAAAATGAACTAATCTTCTTTTCTTTTTCAGGATGGCTCTTGATTTGTAACATATTCAGTCAATACTAGTTCGACTGATATTCGAGTATGAAGAATGACTGTATAATTTTTGTTTTCTTCCTCCAAGCTGCAGGCAGCTGTTATTTTTTTTCTCTTCTCTTCTTTATTTTAGTCTTCTTCTCCTTGAAGCAATACAATGGTCATCCTCCAACTGTATGCATGGTTTTAATATTTTTACTATTCACTGTATTCATTTCTAAACCATAATTATTGTAATTAGTATAAATACTCTCTAATATACCATATACTACTACTTCTAGCCTTACAAAGTCTTTAATTGCAATAGTTGGTGCTAATTTGAGAAAGAATTTGTCTTTTTATATAGTTGTTGAAATATTGTGTCATTATTTAAAGTTATTTTTGACAAATGTTTATTCTACTAAGAAAAGTGGATTGTAATTGATGTAAGGTAAACATGAATATGAGTACTCATGAAATCATTTTCCCTATTGTGACTTATATAATAATTTCTCTTTACAATGCATGCATGCTCTAACATTTAACCTCTTTTAACATAAAAAAAAAAATGTAAATGAATGATGAACTTATGCATACTAATATTTCTACTTTTATTGTTGACCTATAAAAAAAAATTAATGACTCACAATAAGTATCCCTTTGTATGTTTCTAAGTATTTGAAAGTTCTTAGAGATATAAACAAAAAAAAAAAGGTTTTTGGTATACTATAATCATACTTTGGATCCAAAGATATTGGTTAAGTCATTATATATTTATATAAAGCAAATACTTGACATATGACAAATACAAAAATGATCACTTGTTATTTAAAATTTTTTTTGAAATTTGCAATTAAACATATTCAAAATATCTTATATAAAATTTTTGACATAATAGATTTTTGTTTGTAAGTTGACATTATCAAAGTCATATACAAAATTGATATATTCATATAAGTTCCTTTTATCAGAATATAAATATCCTCTGTTTTATTTTATTTTGAATATAGTATTAAAAGTATTTATGCAATTATTGTGAATTTATGTTGAAAGTGTTCAAGAATATTCTTTTATGAGAGTATAAACATTCTCTCTTTGAAAATTATTATATTCATTTTGAAGATGTTTTTATTGGAAAATAACATTGTATTTTTCTACCAATTTACATATACCTTTTTTTTAGAATTTGTTATATTTTTCTTGGAAAATGTTGTTATTAAATGATACTAAGGTTATTCAGTTAAGATTGGTTAAAAGCTTAAAAAGCTATTATATATTGATATATGTACATTTTTATGAGAGCCTAAATACTCTCTCTCCACCATTTGTATGTATTTTCCTTTTTCAAATTTTCAACTTACAAATTCATTCAATTTATCATGTGTCATTTGAAACCATCCATCTTATATACAGTTATAGTATGATTCATTTTGTTGTCAACTGAAAAATATACATATACATGTTGTTGTTGTATACTCAAATATTTTTTTACATATACTAAAGCATTTAATTATCATATTGCGTTTTGCACAGCTTAACAAGAGACTGTTCATAGTTAAAGACTTGTTTCTGCAAATATATATAGACTTTAATAATTTTTTTTTTGATACATGATAGATACCTCTGGAAGAAACTTACCTTTTGTATACCTTCCACTTTAATATTTGCTATCTTTGGTGCATTAACATAAGGACTACTACCATAATAGTAATTATTTTTATATCATGTAAAACAATTATTTCTATTCATATAACTATTTCTGGTGCATTTATTTTGTGTAATTATTTTATATCTTTGTACATGTTTTAGAAAATATTGTCTCGATGAAAAAATTATTGAATTTTTGTCATCTCTCCAATATTTTCTTTTGGGGAGGCCCGGGTAGATATGTGGTGGTTACTCGATAACCCCCCCCCCCCATATTTTTATTTTAATTCAATTGTATTAACAATTTTATTTCCTATCATCTCTTTTTTATTAATGTTCTCAATTTAAATATTATTTCGATTTCGTTTCTTTTGATATCGTCGCCTGTAAATTTTTATTCCTTAAGTAGCTCATCGAATGTTCTAAACCGGTAAAATCTTGGTTGAATTCATTCCTTCCGGTTTAAAAAGTTTCTAGAATTATCTCGTTCCTTCTATGGGTGGTACTTCCGGTTAATCTGGCCCTCCCTTTGGCCTATCAAATTGAATTCCTCAGGTGACGTGATTTAAGCAGTTAAGTGCCTGGCCACCTGCTTTGGCTTTCCCTCTTTAAGTGTATTATCATTTTTTTCCTTATTAAATTCATATTTCACTATACATTGACACGTAGCTTGGCCTCTTTTTCCTCGCTTTCCCCATTCGAACGTTGCCAACTTGGCGTATTCTGGGTTTACAGTAACCCTTGATCTGCCCTCTCCGCTCTCTCTGCGTCACCAGTTCAGTTGAGCAGGTGCCGTGGATGTTGAGTGGATGCTCCTCTGCATGATGTAAAAAAAACACCTCGGAATTGTCGTTATGCTGCGAGGAGTAAGTCTTCTCTTCCCCCGTGAACGAGTTTGTTTTTCTTTGGCCGTTGTTCTATGCCGGCCACTCAATATGTTCTCACGGATTGTTTTGAGAATCAGTTAAATATATCTTCATAAAGCTTCCTTCAAATTTATTTTATGTTCTCAAAGTTAGTTCCATATCATCATAATCAATTGAATTCATCTTTTCCTCCGAAGATGGTCCTCAAGGTATTCTTCGTGATTAAAAATATCACAGTTTCTTCTTTTTCAATTCATAAAAAAATCGCTCATACGTATTAAAATAATTATCTGTGCATAAACGGCATCCCCAATGGAAGATATTGAATATCTCTTTGTGATTTCTTTCATATGCTTTTATTGAAGTGTTATCGATTGATATTCTAAAATAACTTAGTCTTCATATCGTAAAAAAAAAGTTCGATCATGCTATCAAAGTGCATACATATATATATATAGAAAGTTATGTGAAAATATTTCTACCTATGTATATCATCCTTGTGGAGTATTTGTACGAAAGAAATAATAATATACATATATAAAAATGTGCATGATAGCAAATGTATATATTAAAATATAAAAGTCATGACATATTGCACAAATAATAAATAAATAAAATGTTCGTTTTTTCTTCAATTTTCTCTTCATTTAATGTGTTAAGAGTCTATTTATTCGTCTTCTCGAATTTGTCTTCATAAGCCAAGAATTCCAGGTAACTTTCTTCTTATTATTTTATATTTTTTTGCAATTTACTTTGAGTTACTATTATCTTAGTTAAAGATTTCACTATTAAGAACTATAATGGTTGCCTTTTGTCATATTCTATTACTATGGGTCTTTTGCTGGCATTCATCCAACGCGATGTATGTCTGCCCACTATTATGATCACTTGGCGAGTGATCACTTAGTTTAGATGAAACAAAAAATAAGTGTTCTCATCATCTCTCTTCCCCAAACATAACAGTTCAATCTCCTTTAGAAAACACCACATGTCGAATTACTTCTGGTCGTAATTTCGAACATCTTTTCTAGTAAAACCTTTAAATAAATTGTTTTATGTCATATTAATATGTTGCTGTTTCTCTGCTTGTTTCTGTTGTTTTTTTCTCTGCTTCCTTTAACCATAACTCGCAAAAAAGATATTTTCAACGTTACATTCTTATGTGATTCCGAGTCGCTTTTGCATCCCTAACACTACCTGGAAGCATGTTGGTCTGGTAGTAAAACACCCAGGAGTAATGCCATTGAAATGTCAGAGATGTGTCGGAAGCGCCCTCTATCAAAAAATAGGGACACTAAAGCTACACGTCATTTTGAATAAAATAATTACCAAGGGAATGACCTTCACGCAAACCGCAACAAAATCGATTAGTTTGTCCAATATTTATGAGCGTTTAAAATCTCCCACTCGGTTCACAGTTAAATTTTCGCTAGTTAACCGATCCTCATATTTCCGATTTTGGGCTTAAAATTTAAGTTAAAGTCTAAACTTTAGAATAATTTCAACCCCATGCACAAAAGAATGACAAAAAGTGTTTGTTCGTTACTCTAAAGTCTAAAGCGCCCTCTATCGACAATTTTAGAACTTAACCTTTAAAATTAAAAAAAATTAAAACTTGTGATATAAAGAATGATTTTTGAGAAAACCGCAAACATATCGACCCTTTTTTCTAATTTTTATCAGCGTTTGAATTTTTGGACCTTAAACTTTAATGGCCCCTAGCTCTTATTGAAGACGTTTGCGCCCCATGGTTTCCTATTTAATAATGTTTGTCTTTATGTCTACTATCACCCCTCAAAGTTTGTCGGTCTGGTAGCGAAACACCCTGTATATACCGTACTTACTCGTGTATGACAAAGTTTCAATATTTTAATTAGTCAAATCTTTAACATAAAAAATTATAAAATGTTACATTTTATTTCTTATTTATTAGCGATTAGCAGGATTCACACAGTTCTACCACAAATTTTTAATAGACTTCTCGCATTATTTATATGCAGAAAATTATCGCAAATTTTGTGATTAAGTGATGTATTACGAATTCTATGTTTTTAAATTTAAATAGAAATTGTCTTATTAATAGTTTTCTTAGTGTTGCCAGGTTTCCCATGTAAATCACTACTCAAAATGCTCTGGCTATTTTAAAGTAATTTTGTAAACAGTATTTTTGTTAACAGTTTTGTTAACAGAATAATCTGCGATTAGAGATATCGAAATAAACTGTAAGAAATTAGCGGTGTCTAGTGCATCTGGAGCCCTTATTTACGCGGGACACCAGGTAAAATTAGTCGCGCCAGACTGCAAAAACATGGAATTTTGCTGTTATCGTTACATAAAAAGTTCTAAGAGTCTTAGTTTTCTAGAGAAAAAAAGTTTACAGATTTTTAAAAATATATAGTGAAGGATCTTTTGCAAAATTAGGTGTTCAAAAAAGTGTGCTTACTTTGCTATAGAATAAAGGCAATATATGGCGCTGTCAGTTTTAATTATTGAAAGTTTTTTAGCAAGAGTTTAATAACAATAATTCTAATAACATCCTAAATTAAATTTTTTAGTTAAAGGACATTTATTTCTACTTAATACTATTTCAATAATAGCAATATTTCAATTTTTTTGTTAATAAATCAAGTTAAGTTGTGACGGTATATTCGTGCTGGGTGTCATTTATCACATTATATGCAGACATACTCAGTAATTTAGGTTAAAACAACACAGTTTATTAAAATGATAAGGGCTAAAGGAAAGTGGAGCCAGTCTATAATTTCACTCACTGAGAACACTATGAAAAGCTAAATCATACTCACAGGCTTTGGTCTAGCTCAGTCGGGGCACCGTCTAGCACTTGACACTATTTCCTGGCTGATCTACTAAACAAATCTTAATTTCACAGCCCGTGGCTGTGGATATTTCTTTATTTGCTCAAATAATCAAAACGGAACGATTCTAAACTTTCTTACCAAGGCCGAACCTTTAATCCACTATCTGAACTTCTTTCCGCTTTACTGGAGGCCGTGGCTATTCTCTAATCGTCAGCACCTTAATAAACAATCATCAACTTCGTTGTCTAATGGCGCTGGCTGCTGGCTAAGGCCAGAAACACACAGACGCTGGCTGCTGGCTGAGGCCAGAAACACACACACCACAAACTCACACCCAAGCTTTTATACGCGACAAACTGAGATACTTCTCATTAACATAACACTAATAACCGCGAGCTAACTGCGGAATTCGAAAGAGCACACACACTCTAGAAAGTTAAAGTAAAAGAGAGGATAGATGTCACTTTTACGCCTACAAAATGTTAAATCATTGACGTCACGATCTCAGAAACACTAGAGTGCCTTTATGACTAAAGGTCACTCCCTCACAACCCCCCCCTCGAACTCCGCAGAGAAAAAGGGCTGGGCTAAATGCATGCCCAGAACTTTTTCTTGTTATAAATTTAGAGCCGTAATAAAACACAGTGATGGGTGAAATTTAACGCCGAAACATAACTTTTAAAATATTAACTTTAACCCATCACAACCCAAAAGAACTCAGTTTGCCTCAAATAATCACATATCCAATCCAACCATTCTTCTATCTTACAAATAGCCTCCGTAAAACTTCCAAAAACTCGTAAAACTTTCAAAACTAATTACTTCTTCTCTCAAAACAACCCACTCCACTGGGAGTGCTAAAATTTCTCAAAACACTAACCTTCCGAAATTTTCCTCAATATTGCAATGCAACTATAACTTTACCCAAAAATTTCTCCATAACTTTTAATATACTAGAATTCGCACCAAGTCCAAAAAACCCAATGCGCAAAAACTTTCCTCATCCAAATTCCGACTTCATCTAAAATTACATTTACTTCATACTAAACTAGCTCTGCTACTACGTAATACCTACATCCCCATTAGCCAATGAACTAACTCCCAAACTTCTTCAGACTTAACTCCACTTGAACAATAATTGGGGCACATACGTACAGCGGCATATCGCTGTGCATATGCAACAATCAAAAAATATCAAAAATTTACAAAATGACGTCATCAATCTCTTCATCTGTATTAACTAAAAGAAAAATAGCAGAATCAATACATAACAAAAGGTATACTTCCCTGCAAGAAAATCACATTAACATTCAATTTTAATACAATACAATTTCAAATTCAAATGCAGCTTAAAACTTCGCAACTTGCGGAAACCATTCTCAACTAAAGTACAAAACGCAACTCATAAAACACGAACGATAAGAAGAAAGTTAATTCATTAAATGTTAGTATAAGAGATAGAAACGCGTGTCAAGGACTTCTTGACCGCAAAACACGTGCGCGCCTGAACCGCGGCGCGTGTACAAAATAACCCAAATTACTATCTGTACTTTCTGAAAATTTAAACATACATTAACATACATTTTATAACACATGAACAATAACAATATAGTAACATTTTAAACAAATAATATAACAATTTAACAATAGATCCAGAATTTTAAAAAAGCAGTTAAGACCAAAATTTCAAACATACATAGAACTAACAATTTTGCAAACAAATTTTGAACACAATTAAGCACTAAACGTGAGTCCGTCAAAAAATTCCAAAAATGGCCAAAAGTACAAAACAGTCTCTCTGCTTTCTATTCCTTCACATTGCTACCACATATATGCACTCTAATAGAAATTTAATAAAGAACATTATCACCCAATCATAGAGACGTTTCGCTGCTGGCAGGCTTCATACTGCAAGATGGCTTTCTCCTCCTGTCCCAGAAGGCTTGTACGAAGGATCTCTCGTCATCAGAACTGTACGGTGACGCCACAGTTGACTGTCGTGCCTGCAGCCTGGTTCTGAATGGATGCCGTGGAATACTCGTAGGTTCCACTCGACGACTCTGCTCCGGCCGGTTCGCTGGGTTCACTCCATGGCGAGGCTCACACTGTTGTTGCCGGTAATCTGAGAGTTGTCTCCTCTTTCTAGACGCACCCGAAGTTACCGAAGATCCTAGGCCACGTTTCTTTCCGGACCTATGTAGTTTCTTGTTAGGCAAAGATTCGGCATTTAAAGTTCGCTTAACAGTTTTACGAGTGTCCAAACGAAATCTTTTCTGGGGATTAATCACTGAAGATGGTGAACTATTAGTTAATTTATGCTTGTGAGGTTGTTGTCTAATAGATGGAGGAACTGGATAATTTATAACTTTTTGTCTTTTATGACACACAGAGTCCGATGTATTTGACACAGTTCTCTTATTTTTATTATACTTTGCTCTCGGATTGCTAGGCTTTCGACTTTCAATAACAGTCTTTGGAGCTGTTTGACCAAATTTTCTTCTTGAATATTGATGAAAAGAATTAGACGAAGAAGTGCTGGACTCGGGACACTCATTGGATCGGGAATTTCGCGAAACACCACTCGACATATGAGAACCTTCACTACCATTTTCTCTAAACTTATACACTCTAACCTGATCCAGATTAACAGTCATTCTTTCACCATTGACATCAACAACCAAATTATTATTTCGAACTTCCAAAACCTCGAACGGACCTACAAACTTCGGACCAAACTTCGCTACTCTCTTTTGACGACTTGAACTTAACCAATGCTTTTCTACTAACACAAAATCTCCAACTTTCACTTCTAACTCCCTTCTACGCATATTATAATACTGAGCTTGTTTTTCTTGCGCTTTTCCCATTTGAACCTGAGCTTCCTTAACCAACCTCTCAATATCCTGACACATGTACTGACTTTCTGCATCTGACACCATAACTAACCTTTGGAATGGAGTAATAACTTTTCTACCCAAAAACAATTCAGCAGGCGTTTTCCCCGTTGACTCGTGAACTGCCGTACGAAGTGCGTACGCAAAATGCTGAAGAAACTGGTCCCAATTTGCATGATGAGAACCAACATAAGAAGAAATCATTTGAATTAATGTACGATTTACACGTTCAGCCATATTAGACTGAGGAAGTTCCATACCGACCTCAGTCTCCAACTTTTCACAAAAAGATTTAAAAATATTAGATATAAAATCATAACGAAATGGTTTACTAGCAACTAGTGCGTCAAAACCAATATGAACTTCATTCGTTAAACTCGGTTTATCTGAAAAAACTTTACCAAAATCGACTAAAGACTTATTAAACTCCATCCTCTCCATTTCACTTAACCCCGACTCCTCCAAACTAACTGACACTAAAACAGGCTCTTTCTTACTCACATTCTCATCATTATTCACGATTAACGACTTTTTAAAGAAATCCAAACTAATTCCTCTATCCCTCATATAATCCACACCAACTATACAATGCACTGTTAATCCATCCAACACACAAAACTCCCAACATGTCTTAACCGAACGAATTTCAACTTCCAATTCTACTGAACCTTTATTATCGCAAGCTACTCCCTGTGCTGACTGAACCACAAGACTTGACCTTTTCAACTTCTTATACGAAAAATATTTCAGATAACAATCAAAAGAAATGAACGACTTATCTGCCCCTGTATCGAAGACACTTTTAACGACAATACCATCTAACACAATTAACACTTCAGGTAACTCAACCGGATTAATAGTAATTTTATTCAAACTCACCGAAGACTTTTCCGACCTCTGAACACATTTGCTTTGCATTGACCTATTTTCAACATTCTCATCCGAAGTTAATCTCCTTACTTGCGAAGAAACATTCCTGTCCCGTACTCCCCCACTACGATTATAACCACTATTCTGCCTATTTCCATGCATATTTCTCTCACCACTTCTAAAATTATTAGCACCACCACCATTCCTATTACCATTACTCGTATTCGACATATTACGACCAAATCCATCACTTCTATTACGCACATTACTATCCGGCAATCGCTGTCTCCCCCTCACAAAATTACGTTCCCCCTCATTTCTCAAATTACCATCCGTGACAGGTCTCTGCCGAGGGTTACGCAAATCCCGTTGATCCGAGCTATGCCGAGACTCATACTTCGATAATATCTGATGCATTTCTGCAAAATTCTTCGGTGCTCTAATTTCAATAAAGTCCTGTATATTTGGATTGAAAAGAGGAAAAACAATGTCCAACAATCCCTCAAATGTAATATCTAAATCTAATTTATTTTTTAGTTCCAGCTTACGAAGATAAAATTTTGACGCCGACTCATAAATATTCTGCTTATTACAATAGAACTCTTTTCTCAAAATACTTTTATCTTTAACGGGAGGAAATGCCTTCTTTAACTCAATTACAGTTTGTTCAAATCTTTTCGCTTCCTCAGTAATCAAAAACTTTCCTATATTTTCTAACCACAAAAGTGCTTCGCCCTTTAACGAGCATTTAAGCACTACGTACCTGTTTTTCTCAGGTATATTATTGAACAAAATATAATCATCTAATTTCACTAAAAATTCACTAATATCACCCTCACCGGTGAAATACACTCGTGGCACAATCTCAAAATGTCCGACATTTCGTTGGGCGCCATTTGTGACGGTATATTCGTGCTGGGTGTCATTTATCACATTATATGCAGACATACTCAGTAATTTAGGTTAAAACAACACAGTTTATTAAAATGATAAGGGCTAAAGGAAAGTGGAGCCAGTCTATAATTTCACTCACTGAGAACACTATGAAAAGCTAAATCATACTCACAGGCTTTGGTCTAGCTCAGTCGGGGCACCGTCTAGCACTTGACACTATTTCCTGGCTGATCTACTAAACAAATCTTAATTTCACAGCCCGTGGCTGTGGATATTTCTTTATTTGCTCAAATAATCAAAACGGAACGATTCTAAACTTTCTTACCAAGGCCGAACCTTTAATCCACTATCTGAACTTCTTTCCGCTTTACTGGAGGCCGTGGCTATTCTCTAATCGTCAGCACCTTAATAAACAATCATCAACTTCGTTGTCTAATGGCGCTGGCTGCTGGCTAAGGCCAGAAACACACAGACGCTGGCTGCTGGCTGAGGCCAGAAACACACACACCACAAACTCACACCCAAGCTTTTATACGCGACAAACTGAGATACTTCTCATTAACATAACACTAATAACCGCGAGCTAACTGCGGAATTCGAAAGAGCACACACACTCTAGAAAGTTAAAGTAAAAGAGAGGATAGATGTCACTTTTACGCCTACAAAATGTTAAATCATTGACGTCACGATCTCAGAAACACTAGAGTGCCTTTATGACTAAAGGTCACTCCCTCACAAAGTAACCTTTAAAATATTCCATAAATGTTACTTTTATCAGTTCTATTCAAAAACTTTGAATTGTCTGTCATATATTGTTTGATTTTAAAACCACGGGTTTGAAGTTCGTTTATAGTTTTATAATTTTTTTTTATCCTCTAGCAATTTTTCTTTCCTTATGTTTTTTCAAAGTAATTATTTTTTCACATTTTTTAATGTTCGCATCTTCATGATCATTTTCATAAAAGTAGTAGTCCAAAATATATAAATTACTTTTCGATCGACAAAAGCTAAATTAGAAAAGCTTTTAATTTATGTAATTTTAATTCAAAATTAGTATTTTTAAAAAATGGATGGTAAATTTTATTTAATAAAATTTATTATTCATTTGAAAAATATATATATACATTACAGAAATATCTTCTGTCATGAATGGGATTCAATATCACATTCTCTTTCGAGGATCAAAGCACAACTTTTTTCGGGTTCTAAATTTTTTTTCCGCATGTAGAAGAAAATTAATTTATTTTAATATCGTTAATTGTAGCTATCCAAATAGACTTACTGAAATTTAAATAATATCTCATTGTTTGAAATCATTGCAATTTTTTAAGGTTTTTTGCTTTTTATTACATTTGATTGGTTCAGAAAGTAACTTATATTTTAAATTTAAAGAATGAAATATGTGTATAAAATCGCCAGCATAGAAATCGCCAACAGTGCAAAGAGAATTAGGTAAACTTTTAATATTATTGTTATTACCAAATGTAAACACATAAATGAAGTCAAGATAAAAAAAGCTTTGAAATATACTAACATTTCTATATGTCGAAAGTGGCTAATTTTTAAAACAAAATAATACTCTATGAAAAGGCTTGTACTATTCATAGTAGACTAGACTTGAAAGGGTTAAATATGGTGTGAACGCGGCGGTAGTGGTTAAAGTAAACTGCACGCTAAAACGAAAAAAAAAAATAAATAAAAACTTAATTTTGTGCATTGGTCGATTTTGGTTTTAGAAGGAAAGCTTTGAATTGTAATAATGTAGATAAAATGCATGCTGATAAATTATGCACTTTTTCGTAAAATCTCTTAGAAAAATTAGGGTAGTAAATGTCTTTAATATACAATACTTATATAAGAATTCAAATTTTCATAATTGTTTTTTTGTTTAATACGTATAGCATAGCACTTAATTATGTAAATTTCCTTAAGAATTATAAGATTTACATTTATATCGAGAATAGGATATATTCTGTTTCTTTGTGTTTATTCTTACATGCCTAGTGAAGAGGATTCACTTTGCCAACAATAATTTGTTTTGATCTTTTCTAACCCTTACTACAGAGTTGCTTCACTTAAGATACTAAACCGAAAAAAAGAATGGGAATTTCTCCAGCTGCTCCTAGATTGATGTCGAAATAGCCATTCCCCGTTACTTCAAAGAGAAAAATAATACAGATCTTAAAAAAATACTTATTTCACATAACAGAGAATATTATTTAGTTTAAAATATTTTTCGTTAGCAAATGAATTTTGGTTTGTATTAGCTCTAATTTTACGCAAACAATATATTTTCATTTAAATTTTTATTGTTTGCTTTACACATTGGTGTCTATCATAAAAAATGATATTTCATGTTTTAGAAATTCAAATATGTAATTTCTCAGTTTCATCGTATCGATTATTTTAGAAGTTATACTTTACTGAAAATCTCTATAAAAGATATTAATAATAACTTTAAAAAGATACTAGCTTAAAAGATCCTGCTTCAATGAAATCATTTTATTATTACAGTATTGTAATCGCTATGTTCCGGGGCATATGCACTATTAAAAAAATCAGTAAAGTTCCTAAACTTTTTCTAAGAAACTGGGAATCCTAGAACTTTTTACGTAACGGTAATAGCAAAAATTCATGTAACTGAATTGGTTACATGAATTTTTGCTGTTTACCATTAAATAAAAAGTTTTATGAATCCCAGTTTCTAGAAAAAAAATAGTAACTTTACAGATTTTTTTACAGTGTGTAAGGAAAATGTCTACCCACGTCTATTGCATTTTTTTGCAATATTTTTTATCATTCATGAAAAAATACGGGTGAAGAATTTACAAGATAAAGAAAATTATTACTAATTCTCTACATAACTATTTTTATTGTGCATTTATTTTTCTTAGAAACTTCTATGCATATTATGAAAGAGTAAATTTATATTTGCAACAGCGGAAAAAGATGAATGAATTTCTTTTCCTGAGTTAAAATTATTAAAATGATATTTTTAGCTTCATTTTTTAAGATGTATGAAATTAATATCAAAAATGTGAAATCTTGGAAATGCTTTTGATACGTAATTTTCAATTACCTACAGATTATCCTGATATTTATTTTATTCTATTATTTTCTTCATTCTAGATGTATCATAAATCACGTGTTTCATTTATAATTTAATAAGTCTTCTGCAAGATCAGTAATTTAATACATTTGGTTTTAAATATAATATCTTCACAAAAAATGAATAAATATGTACCATTTATTTAAACATAAATCAGTAACATATTTAAAATATAAATCATTCAACATGCTTAATAGTCTTAATTAATACCTGAAAATTATGTTAGATCTGTGTTAATTAAAATAATATTTCCGTTAAACGGTGAATGTAAAAAAAAATATCTGTAAAATTACTAAACTTTTTTTAGTTAACTCGGATTCCTAGAACTTTTTATGTAACGATAACAACAAAATGTCATGTAAATGTCATGATTTTTTTTCTGTTACAGTTACATAAAAAGTTCTAGGAATTCCAGTCTCCCATAGTGTATAAAAAATCTGCAAAGTTACCAAGATTTTTCTAGTAAATTTGTATTCCAAGAACTTTTCATGTCACGGTAATAGCAAAAACTCATGTAACCTTCCTTGGTTAGATCAAATTTTGGTGTTATTCTTATAAGAAAAGTTCTTGGAATACAGGTCTACTAGCAAAATTTTAGTTAATTTACTGGTTTTTTTTTTTTTTACAGTGTAGAAAAAGGTTAGCAAATTTATAGATTTTGTTTTACAGTGTTTGACTTTCAAACGCATTTTTCTGAATCAGAAACATAAATTCATTCAAGAACATTTCCTTTAATTAAGTCTTAGTAAGAATAGATTTCACTGTAATTGTTTTTATTAATTTAGTTGTTAATAGGCAGAAAAGACTTAATGGTATTTTAAATATTTCAGAAAATGTTTTATCTAGGCATATTTCAAATTGCAAAATATTTTTTTCAGAAATTTTCAAGCATCTGAAAAATTTTACTTTTTAGAAGTCTTATTGAACTAATCTTAAACAACTATCAAGGAAGGTATTAACCATTTAACAACATTAAAAGGATTGTTTAAATGTTATGTCAATATCCCAAAGAATTGTGCTCAATGTAAAATATTTATATGTATGTAAATATTGTGTGACCGAGCGTGTGTAAATGCAAATGCTTACACTGTAAAAAAAAATCTGCAAAGGTACTAAACCTTTTCTAGGAAACTGGGATTTCAAGAACTTTTCCTGTAACGGTAATAGCAAAAATTCAAGTTTCAGAATCGATTACATGAATTTTTCCTGTTATCGTTACATGAAAAGTTCTTGGAATCCCAGTTTCCTAGAAAATGTTTAGTACCTTCACAGATTTTTTTTTACAGTGTATGAATACTTCTACTTTATAAAGAAATGTATTCCAATTGATAATAATTTTTATATATTATTTAAATTTATATTTTTTCATTTTTCGAGTGAACGAACATATTTAATAACCATTAAATATAATTTCGCTAAGTCTATCTTTATTTTGTATTCAAGCTTCAACAACCTCCTCTCAGGAAATTACAATCTCCTTCGGCACAAAGCGAAATTCTTGTCCAATTACTTTAATTGCATTTAGATGTTCTGTCTTTTAGATACTTGTGATTTGCTAAGTGCAAATTTGTGCACTTAAGTGAAACATGCTATCATTTAAAAAGTATTTGATCTTCTATTTGCAGAGAAATTTGTTTATAACTTACAATAATTGTTGAGAAGTTTTAACTAACAACGTGAAACAGTATGCTGATACATGCATAACCTTTTTCTTTTTATATGATATTAAGAAAATTAGCTTATAATAATATGAATGAGATCATAATATAAAAGTACCTGGGTGAAGCCACGGAAATTTAAGAATAGTATAGTGTACTCTCTATATTATGAAGGACGAGCATATCTGTACGTAACGCTGACATCATTTTACGAATCGCAACATATTCAAATTTGAAGTGAAATTTTGGTTTTACAATTTTCGGTCCTTTAAGTTTTTAAACTTGTAAAAATCACACCTTTTCAATTTTTACACCGCGTTATAGGAGAAAAAATTTACTTTTAAATGAAATTTTTTTGAAAGCTGTATTTCAATTGATTTTTTAAATATATATATATTTTTTGTGATTTTAATACATTCTTTGTAATTATGGCAACTGTAGTATAACGTTTCTAATTGAAAGTATACGGGAAATAGTACATTACTCAACTCTTTGTTGCCTATTTCAAATAAAACTGAAAAAAAAAAATACAGGCAATATCAAGAATATAATTCGTTATATACCCCGGTAAATTTTTAATTTATTTCGTCTTTATTTAACAATTAAATGATTTTTAGTTTATTGAGACTTACTTTACAAACGATACAACACATTATGTTTACAAAAATGTATTTGTTAAGGCAATTGTGTAACTTATTTTCTCCCCATTTTCTTAATTCGTAACAAAAAGCTGAAGGAATGCAATTTTATTAAATATGCGTATTAAAATTTTTCGCATTTTGAAAAATATATTAATGAATGGTTTTTAATGACACATAAATTATTATAAACAAACAAATGAAGATATGTAAATCATTAGATACTTTTTTCCCGAACTCCGCTTTGTGTTTGGATAATGTGTCATTCCGCTATAATGAAGTCATACGCATACTTTTCCACAGATGATGTTTACAATTGGATTGAAAAGTGTAGTGTATTAGCGGATGCTAATTACGTCATTTTATGAAAAAAGCATGTATTTAATTCTTAAAAGTGAAATATGTAGAAGTAAACCGTTTTTCACAACTGCATTGAAATGCTTCATAGGTGAATATACTTTAGTTTTGAAAATAACATAATCAAATTGCACACTGAGAAATCGCAATGTTTTACAAATATTTAGAGTGTCTTTATAGACGAGGTGAATGTTCAGATCGGATGATTCTTGCCTAATTAAATTTGCTTCGTCGAGTTAGACAAGTAAACAAAAGAAATCTAATTAATAATTCCAGTTTTAAAATAATATCAGAATTCCCAAATTTTTGTCCAAAATTCTCTAGACTAATATATATATATATATATATATATATATATATATATATATATATATATATTGCTATTCTTTAACCCCTTGAGGAGGATCGGCATGTATACTTGCCGCAAAAGGCTGAAGAATCCTTGTTTATCCCTACCAGTAAAATTTGCCTTATTTAATCGGAGCAGACACAAATTTGGTAAGTAAAAACCGGTGGCAAAACATTGAAAATTTTGTAAAAGACACCCGTCGCGAAGGGGTTAAGACATCCTATTATAATTTTAACAAAATAACACAATTTGCTTAATTTAATTTTTCAGAATTTATATAACTTATATATATATAACACAAGGTTGTTTTTTACACATCTGTCCTGGGCTTTCTGTTGAATCAATTTTACTATTAATTTTTTTTAACTGAAATCTGTTCATTCGTAGATGTGTTAAAAGTCCACTGTAAAAAAAAAAAAAAAAAAAAAAAAAAAAATCTACAAAGTTACTGAATTTTTTCTAGGAAACTGGAATTTCTGTTACTTTTTAAGTAATGGTAACGGCAAAAATTCATATAATTCATTCTGTTACGGGAGTTTTTGCTGTTACCATTACATAAAAATTTCAAGGAATCCCAATTTCCTAGAAAAAGTTAAGTAACTTTACAGATTTTTTTACAATGTAGCGTAGGGAAGTGCTTAGTATTTTAAATGCACAGTTTTAAATAAAAAAGATGGTTATCATTAAATTCTGTAACCCTGGAAGCCCCGATACAGTCCTATAGTTATTTTTAAAATGGAACTAATCTATTGCAATTAAACATCGAAAGTAGATAATTCATTTTGAAACGCATGCTTTGAAAAGCGGTTTCTATCTATATAATATTTTGAATTTCAAATAGAAATTTTATTTATGCCAAGATAGCTTGTCCGCATAAAAAGATTGAATTAACATAAATTAAAATTTTTGTATATGTATTATATAGTTTATTCCTAATCTGTTTATTTGTTTAGCTCTTATGGTAGTTACAACATTTTTTGTTTTCAGTGTGGAAAAGGTATTCCTATTGAAAGAAGGTCATATGTTCCATATTTTAATAAAAGTCAGATTATCCCTTTTGGTATTGATTAACCGGACTTGTAACCCTACATTTTGTGAAAGGCAACAATGATATATTTTTTCTAACGTTATTTTTAAAACGAATTTTACCTTCCATAGTACAAAGTCTCGAAGTGTGGTAAAGATGCGATAGTTAAAAACATGTGTAAAAAGCTTATCACTGCACAAATGTCTCCTTAAATTATTCAGAGTTATACTTCAGAGTTATACTTCAACAATTCATTTTTCATATTTTGCGTGTTTACTTTTCTCAATATCCCGGTATTATAAAAACGGTATTATGCATTTAATTTGACTCACTATATTTTATGGACGATCTAAAAGATGCATTTAATAAATGTAAGGATGGAAGTAACAGTGATATAAATAGTTATTCGTTAAAATTAAAAATTTTAAGTACCAGGAGTTTCAGGAGATCGGTCCGAAAGTAAAACGCGATACAAAATGTTCTATGGATCGGAGAGATGCGCGTTTTGCAGATAAATATTCAGCATAGTATTGTATTTTATATTAAACCAACAAAATATAGTTCAAAATCTTGGCAATAGAGGTCGCTATTGCATATAATTTCATGTTATAATGCCATGTTGATAACAAAGCGCAGAATTTGGACACAAAAAGTGAACAAGCAGTATTCGCTAATGCTTTTGTATACAAATTTTGCATTGTGTGAACAATATGGAATTATTCAGTGGAATTATCAGCAGTACCGCCCTCTATTGTCAAAATTTAGAACTAATTTTTGTTGGTGTCATGCAAATTACCGTACTGCGCTGAATATTTATCTTCAAACCGCATGCGTCTCCAACCCATAGATCTTTTTTATCGCCTTTTACTTTCGTACCGAACTTTTGAACGCTGTAAAAAGTATCTGTAATTCTACAGATGAAAAACTTCAGAAATTTGTATGCTTACTAAAATTTCATATGTGCACTGTACAAAAAAAGATATGCATTTACAAAACTAGTTTTTTTACAGCTACAAAAATCTGTAGCTTCGCAAAAAATCTATTAAAATTACAGTAATATTACTTATATTTTATCTGTAATCCGCGTTGCAGTTACATAAAAAATTGTAGGCATTCCCGTTTCCTAAAAAAAATAGTAATCTAACAGATTTTTTGATTTACAACGCAAACATGAATTTTTGTTGTTGCCGTTACATAAAAAGTTTTGTGAATCACAGTTTCTTAGAAGAATTTTTGTAACTATTTTTTACAGGGAAACACCTGGTATAAAACCATTCCAGGCTGAATTATATTTATCTTAAACGAATTTTTGGAAGTCTGGTCATTGCAATTGTCGAGAACACTTGAAAAAAGTGCGTGCAATTCTTCCCCCATCCAAATCCAAATTGTAAGAGAAATATAGCTTTCAAATTTTGTAATTTTTTGTTAGTACTTTTAAATTTTCTTCGCTTTTTTCTTTTCTATCATTTTCTTTCATAAAACCAAATGTCTTATGTATCCTATGCAAAAATCATAAAATATTAAAAAAATAATTCTCAAGCGATACAATTGATGCACGAATCCTAAGTAGTTTATCATATTTGAAAGAACTTTTGAATATGCATATTATTTGACGACATAACAGCATAAATGATTGAGGATTTAGAAAACTTTTAAAAGAATTTAAAGTTTCAAAAATTTTCGGAACATAAAAATTTATTTTCAACCTGAAATGTACATCAATTAAATTCATGAAAACATACTCTCTTAAAACGAAAAAGCTGAAACAACTCAAGTTGAGCTGAAATCCACTCTTTTCCCATGTTGAAAGGAACCTTCTCAAGAAGAGCTGAAACAACTTAAGTGAATGAGTTGTTTTTAATCAACTCATGATTGAGTGATCTCTATTTTACTCATACTTGAGTGAAATAAAATCAATAAAGGTTAAATCCAGTAGTACTTGAGTGATTTGTAATCAAGTCATACTTGAGTGAAATGAAGTCATTTAAGACTGAATCTCGTAGCACTTGAATGATTTGTAACCAAATCATACTTGAGTGAAATGAAGTCTTTAGGATTAAATCGAGTAGCACTTGAGTTAGCTGCAGCCAACTCGTATTTGAGTGAAGTGAAATAATTTAAGGCAAATCCAGTAGCACTTGAGCGATTTGTTATTAATTCAAGTTGGAGTGAAATGTTGTCATTTTTGATTTAATCCAGTAGCACTTAGGCGATTTGTAACCAATTCATACATGAATGAAATTAACTCATTTAAGAGTTAATCCAAAACTCCTTGAATTTGTAGAATTGAATAAATTCATTCTTAAGAAAAGCCAAATTGCTTAAAATTACAAAAATCTTCAAGTGATTTCTAAATCGTCTAAATAAAATCACATCATTTAAAACTAAATTCAGTAGTCCTCGATTAATTTTTATCAATGAAATTCAATATAACATGGAATTATTGCCACATTTTCAAGTGTTGCAATTAAATTCTGATTTCGGATTTAAACTTCTGTTTATTGACATTACAAGGGTGTATATATATATATAGAGAGAGAGACAGAGAGAGATTGGAAAACTGTAACATGGATTCTCCAATATTTCTTCCAAGTCTTTAATTAACAAGACTTAAAACACTCTAATTTACATGACTGAAAGTTCTCTAATGAATCATAAAAACATTTTTTTTTCTTTCTAATTCAATGAAACTGTTTCCTATGTCAATTTAGGGGAAAAGGCAATTGAATCGTTATACAAAATTAAATAGAGCTTACATGATTTTTTTATTATTCTGTCAAATCAGAAATTTTAACATCAGTATTTTCTTTTGTTAAATTTAAAAGTACATATATTCATTAAATTAAAAATACTGGTGATCTCAAAATTGCAAATTTGAAAACTTATTCATGCAAACTGCTTAAATTTGCATAACTGTACAACAGCACCCGAACAACATTAAACAGAATATCAGCTTCTGATACTGTGGTGCTAATGGGATTTTTCCTTTCTTTTCTTGGGCAATTTCAAGTTTACATATTTTCCAATGATACTTATAGCTTCAGATATGCTTATATACAATTTTAATTTTTTCATTAGCTTCTGATTTAATTGTAAATAACAATTATTTTTTTATTAAAAATTTACGATTTCAATCAAATAAACCAATCTTAGGCATCTTACAAAAAAATATTGAAAAAATAAACTTGATATCAGCCCAACGACTCAACTTCAGCATCACAATGTCAGAAGCTGATTGTCCCCCTTAAGAGTTTAGATAATCCTATGCAGAAGTTTTTTTCAAATATCTTGTTTGGATTTTAAAATGTTTCCCCTTTTTTTTTGGGGGGGGGGGGGAACATAGAATATTTGAGGATGATGTGTAAGTGGGTTAGTTTTTACTTTTGCAATTTTGGTAAGGTTTTTTCTTTTCTTTTCTTTTCTTTTTTTTTAAAAAAATATTAATACGAGTTTCAGAACCAGTTTTGAAAAAGAAAGTATTAAAAAACATAAAACCTAAACTAAAAAAAGTATCCCCCCCCACACACATGGCCAGCGCAGGGTATAAATAAATGAAATTGAAAATATTTTAAACGGATAAACATCAACCCATGATACCTTATTGTTATTATTCCTCGATTTAAATCTCAATCAAAATCTTATATTTCTTAAACTAAATTAAAAAAAAAATATTTTAATTGTTAAGTTCGAAATCTGAAATAGCTTTGAAATCTTAGATAAAATAATTGTTACCCATAGCATTTATATAAGCACATTGCAATTGTGAAATGTGGAGGAATGCCATTAAAAAACTTGTATAGCTAAAATTTTGATTATGGACAATTATTTTATTGTATGAAGAACCTTCCACTAAATATTGTAGTACAAAAGTTAAATGCAGAAATAACTGAGAAATGGATTTATTGACCATGTGCAATTATTCTTTATATCATTTAAAACATTTGTTAAAACTTGAATTTATATTCAAGAATAATTTATTTCTTCTTAATTAATCTTTTAATTTTTGATTTTATTCAATGTTTCTTAAATCAACTAACTTTTAAATAAATATAAAAGCATAAGATTGCAGCATTTTATGTCAAAAGTTAGAGCCAAATGTGCAATTTGGAATGTTGCAAGAAAGAAAAAAAGAACTAATTTTATTTAACAACAAAAACATTTTATTTAGCAAGAACAAAATAAACCTAACATTAATTGATAACAATTCTTTCCAACATCAGATAAACAAGTTTCAATAACGTCTTTAACAGGATTTTTATAAATATAACAGTCCATTTGCATTAAACATTAAATACATAAAGAGCATATTGTAATCTGCCCACTGGTTTGTCCAACTTTTAAAATCTTAGGCAAAATAGACACTTTGTTGAAGATCCTTGAGATTAAATAAGATTGTTGAATTTGACTCCTCACAGTAGAATTTTACTCCTCCATGAAATCACCATCTTCCTGTGTTAAAAGAAAATATTGAAATTAAGTTAAATAGCAATAAATATAATGTTAATGAATGATTATGAACATATTAAAATATTTTGCAGATTTCAGATTAAATGTTTTATAAAATTTCCCATCCATAGTCTAAACAAAAAATGAATCATACACTAAAAATTTTAGCTTTATAAATATTACACTACTGAAAATTCAGCCAATCATGAGTAAAATGGAAATCTATACATATAATAAAACAGTAGGACCCGGTGTGTCTGTACATTAAAGATAATTGACAAAAATGGAGTCAGGGCGATAAAAGAAAACCAATGAAACACAAAAAAAAAAAATTTGAATTTTTTGTCTGTCTGTCTGACTGTCTGTCTGTTTGTTCGAGGTTATCTTCGTAACTACTGAATGGATTTTTATGCGGTTTTCACTAATGAAGAATGCACACTCCCGGGCAGTGTATAGGCTTTGTTTCATCAAAATCGGACAACAGACAAAAAAATAACAAAAAGA
Organism: Maratus speculifer; assembly: GCA_964019185.1. Taxonomy (NCBI): domain Eukaryota; kingdom Metazoa; phylum Arthropoda; class Arachnida; order Araneae; family Salticidae; genus Maratus; species Maratus speculifer. The sequence goes on along the minus strand of OZ025293.1, from coordinate 194,552,781 downwards.
AACAAAAGAAACTATTAGGTGCGCTGCTCACGTTTTTTAGTACATAACGTTTTTTAGTACATATAAAATCCAATAGATGTCACTGTGCGATTTTAAAACGCGCTATCGTTATGTTTTCGCCAGTCTACTTAAGTATGAGAAAGTTTCAAGCTGGCTGTCGTTCCATGTGGTTTAGTCGGTAGAACGTCAGTGCGCCATACTGATGGCCCGGGTTCGATTCCCAGCATGGAATTTTTTTTCACTATGTTGGCATTAACGCCTATAAGCAATTAAAAGAATTTGAAATATTGTATTCAAGGCGAATTTTCTCTCTGGGAAAATTTCCTTGCATTAATATGTCAGTGTAATTTTTTTTTCGATTTAATTTTTTTTTTCGAAACTTTGTTTTTCTTAAAAAATTACAGTAAATATTTGATATTTCCCAACGTTTTTTGAATGATCGACTTGCTTTTTTTTTTTTTTAATGTATGTCTGAACCTTATCTAACTACTTCTTCAAGATTTCTTTAGATAAACCGACCAGCGTAGCGGGCGAAGGCCGCTAGTCTATACATATAATAAAACAGTAGGACCCGGTGTGTCTGTACATTGAAGATAATTGACAAAAATGGAGTCAGGGAGATAAAAGAAAACCAATGAAACACAAAAAAATTTTTTTGAATTTTTTGTCTGTCTGTCTGTCTGTCTGTCTGTCTGTCTGTTTGTTCGAGGTTATCTTCGTAACTACTGAATGGATTTTTATGCGGTTTTCACTAATGAAGAATGCACACTCCCGGGCAGTGTATAGGCTTTGTTTCATCAAAATCGGACAACAGACAAAAAAGTAACAAAAAGAAACAAAAGAAACTATTAGGTGCGCTGCTCACGTTTTTTAGTACATAACGTTTTTTAGTACATATAAAATCCAATAGATGTCACTGTGCGATTTTAAAACGCGCTATCGTTATGTTTTCGCCAGTCTACTTAAGTATGAGAAAGTTTCAAGCTGGCTGTCGTTCCATGTGGTTTAGTCGGTAGAACGTCAGTGCGCCATACTGATGGCCCGGGTTCGATTCCCAGCATGGAATTTTTTTTCACTATGTTGGCATTAACGCCTATAAGCAATTAAAAGAATTTGAAATATTGTATTCAAGGCGAATTTTCTCTCTGGGAAAATTTCCTTGCATTAATATGTCAGTGTAATTTTTTTTTCGATTTAATTTTTTTTTTTCGAAACTTTGTTTTTCTTAAAAAATTACAGTAAATATTTGATATTTCCCAACGTTTTTTTGAATGATCGACTTGCTTTTTTTTTTTTTTTAATGTATGTCTGAACCTTATCTAACTACTTCTTCAAGATTTCTTTAGATAAACCGACCAGCGTAGCGGGCGAAGGCCGCTAGTAGAATAAATAAATCCTGTGCGATTACACTTATCCGCTAGTTTAAATCATGGTGTTACTTCTGATACAATCTTAAAATAAATCACCATTTTTAAAACAAATTTAAAATGAAAGTTCTTAAAGCAACATTATAAAATATTGTTGAAAATTCACCTACTTTCAAAATGTATCAGCGCTGGCAAATACCCAACCAATACAGGTTTTTGTGGATTTTTAGTTGTTTTTCTATATATTTGCATATTTATATAATACAAGATAGAACCTAAAACAATTAGACCAGGGTTGGCACGGTTTAAACCAATTGGTTTTAACTATGGTTTAAACAACTGTTTACTCCTTTTGGTTTAAACAACGGTTTAGTTTAAACCAACTGGTTTTTTCCTTAAAAAAAAAAAGAAAATTTTCTTTTCAGAAGAAATCTAATGACATTTTCTCTTTTTCTTAATAATTTATGTATGTCAGATTATTGAATATAAATAACTTCTATTTTTAACACTTTATATCAGCAATAAGCATTGGATGTAGCAGGTTTAGATCATTTTTTGGGTATAGGATTAAAATCAGTCTGCATTGGTGAATATATTTATTTCTCTTTAGAAAAACTTCGAACATGTGAATTGATCTAATATAAAAAATAGATTAAAAATATTCAATATTTAATAGAAAATATCTTAATTTTTTGAAAATTGCTGATTATTTAACGCAATAACATAACACAATCTATAAGATTTCAAGCTGTAAAAGAAATCCCCAATCTTAATTGGGGAGGTTATCTTAAGCAATAAAATCAAAATATGAAGTCGAATAAGAGAGAAAGGGAAACTAACTTTGTAAAACATATATGCAACCAAAATCGAAAAAGTAAAAAAGGCATGCACCTCAGCTATTTTATGCAAAAAAAAAAAAAAAAAAAAAAAAAAAAAAAAAATCAAAAATGTCAAAATTCGAAAGAGTTATTAGAAAAATGCTTCCCCATAGGAATAGCATTAGCTCGCGAGCGTTTCCTCGAGCGAAGACAGGGGCCTTAAGATGTCCAATCAGAAATTAGAATTATAATAAAGACCCCTGATTTCTTTAAAGGGGGTGGATTATGAATGTTTGTCGATTTATATTTTATGGATTTGCAGTAAATATTTAGCTCGCATAAAAAGAGGGGGAGGACTTTCAATTAAAAAAAAAATAATAATAAAGACTATTGAAATGTAAGGAATTTTTAAATACTTTTAAGGTCTGTTTGAACCCTGGAAAACTTTACATGTATTTAAATTATAATTAAATATAAATAAAGCTTATTGCTTTTTATGCACTTATTGACAGATGTGAAAATTTAGATACAAAATTAAATATATGACAAAAAATCTATTTCAGCAAAACAATAGATATTGGAGATTAAGTTATTTTTCGTGAAGTTAACTGAAAGAAACAGAATCGCAGAATGATTTTTGAGACCCACTCTTATGAACTGTTAATATGTGCCCAACTAGACTATTCACAAGCACCTTACATTCCCACTAGAGTTAAATTGACAAATTATTAACATTTCTCAATTTTAGAAGAATTTATTTATCAAAATTACTCATTCATAATATAGGCTAGAACATTAAAATTTAAATAAATGAAGAAAAGTTATTTGCCTAGAAAGTTGGAACTGGGACTTTACTTTTAAAAACTATAAACAGTGGTTTCGGCTGCAGAGGACAAACAAAATGTCAAGAACTTATTTATTTTTTTCAAAATAATAATAAAATACAACTAGTGAAAAGTTGTGATGTTTACATCTGCCCCAGTTCCAAGTTTTAAATATATGTGAACAGGAAGTGAATGAAAAAAATAAGATGACTGTCACATACAAACATAATTATTAATTAAATAAATAAAAGTAAAACCACTTACATTTCTTAGGTTTTCATTAGAACCGACCTTGTTGACGGCAATGTATCACTTATAGGAGCACCTCAGATTCTGGAACACTTCATTTCAAATAGATCTACACAATAAGTAATGAGTAGAACTTGTTATCAGCCAGGCTTACTTGGTCAGTCTGTAAAAAATGCAGTATTATACATACAGGGTGTTTCAAAAAATATATATACGATTTACTAATAATTGGTATATACTTTTCCTTTCCTTTATTATACATATTTTTTCAAATAATTCTTTTTTTTTTCTTTTTTATCAGAAACGGGAAAATTTACGTAACAGACAGAGGGAAAAAAAGTTACCAGTCTTGCAAAACAACGTTAGTGGTGCGATTGAGTTTTTGGTGGTCTTATACCAGCAGTCCATTAAAAATTTCGAACGCTGTATACAGTCGCAGGGGGGAAAAAAAGTAAACACTCTGAACTCTACAGTAAGAATCGTAAAAGAAAGTTACTAGTACCAAACAATAGGAAATTAACTATTTTTAAATAATGTACATAAATTTTTTAGTAGGCCAACCTGCAAATCAAAACCAGTCCAAAATTTGTTTTTAATGGCAACACCCAATTTTCACAAGATATAATCTTGGTTCAAACTATGCCTAAAAACGAAATGTCATTTGGATAATAAGTTTTTGAATCAAACACTAAAACTTTGAGCTTCTAATGTTAATTTATATTTTCATACTGCTATAATTATCTCCTGAAATTATAATTGTGAATATTTTTTGTGGGGTTATAGTACTAATACTAATATCGAAACATAAATGTTTTATTGAAAAAAAATATATGAATTGCACAACCTACAATCTTATTGATTAATTTATATTTATTATGTCCTGCCTTAAGTAAATCCAAAACTTCAATTTTTTCTTTCAAATAGTTTTTAAAGTTATTCTTAAAAAGTACAAAATGCTGGTTTAAAGGGCTACCTATGATAAGCACAATTTGAATTTTTTTTTTTTTTTTTTTTTTTTTTTTTTTTTTTTTTTACTCACGTTATTAAAGCATTTGGGCTGGATTACAGAGCCTCACTTAAGATAAATTTAGAATGTAAAGAAAGCTTAAAACTAAATTCAGTGCCTCGTGATCACACATCAACTTAAATACTTCCTACATTTATGTGCTGTGCAAATTATCAAAAGAGATCATGATATTGCTAAGGGGCGGTGCATCTTAACATTACCAATTTAGGGGAAGGCAATGATATCACAAGACATTTCTGAAAGGAAAGGGATTTGCTTCGATAGTTATTTTAGATTTACCAAACTTTTCTTTTTTTTTCAGTAACATTTTATAACATCTAAATAGTCTTACATTTATTACGATTATATTTTTTGTGAAAATACTATTATTGAAGTCATTAAAAGTTTATAAAATCATTTCATTCCAAAATTTGAAATTCTCCCACAGTTTCACATTCACCTGCCATATAATTCATTGTTAAAGAAATCAGGAACATAATATTTGGGAAATGATACTTGTATTTACCAGTATAGAAAGTAAAAAAAAAAAAAAAAAAAAAAAAAAAAATATTTGTCTACGTTTTGTTAATAAATCCTCATTTAAACCTACCTGAAAGCAAGTGCAAGAAAACAATATTACTTTTAAAGCAATTTTTATGTAACAATGTAGCTAAATACTTATTAAACAAATTATAATAATACAGACCATGCATGCAATAATTTTGCTCAGTAGCAATGTAAAGCATTGCCAAACAAAACAGCAACAAAGTACATACATGTTCAAACGTTAAGAATGCAAGAGTCTTAGAAATGTGTTTATATACACACTATAATTTTTTGATTATATGCAGCAACAGGTAGATCAAAATACCAGAGGACTTTGTTTTTCGTGTTTATATAGGGTTTTCCATCCCTCAACAATATTAGCAAAATTGAGAAATAGGAGTACACTAAAAAATAAACATTTCTAACCAGCCTGAACATCTATAAACCAGTCTGTTTTCACTAAGACACTGAATAACGTAAATTCAGTATTTTGATAAATTTCTATAAATACAGATGTAATAATTGCATAATTTAATTCTTCAAAATTTTTATACTACAAGGCTGTTAAATGAACTAAGTATTTACATTATAAGACAATTTTTACTTCGCTTGATACACCATTTTATTTCAAGGTTGTTATGTACGGTACGTATGAGTATTAACATTAATTGTTTATTAAAAAAAGAGAAGAGAAATATATTAAAAGGATAGCATAATGTAAATAAAATACTTTCATAGTACTTACTTCATAAAATATCGGCTTCTTTAGCAAATAATCTTGAGGAAACCACGAACTTTTAAGATGCATCGAAAATCCAGCGTGCAGTGCATTCGGAATTCCTCCATCTTGGATTTTGCAAGGTCAGGTCGATAGCAGCGCCAGCGGTCGATGAAAATAACGCGGGAATGATCGGTTTTCGTCTCCAGTTCACTTGCTTAGTTTCCGATCTCAATGAGTACATTAGAAATAGAAGAAAGCAAGTCAAGAAGAGTGGACCACTTAAAAATCAGCTCATTCACGATCCAGCAAATTAGAACTCTTTCTTGAGCAGCCAAATCCACTCTTTCGTTTTAAGAGAGTATTTCCGATATTTATTTAAGTTTTTCATTCTGATTTTTTTCAGTATTTTCTTCGTAATGAGCATTAATAGATTAAATAAATTATTATTGAAGTAACATGAACGTTGAATTTATTTCTTCAGGAAATAATTTCTGATCAATCAAAAACTTTATTACTGAATAAAGGGAGATCAAACTGAACAACATTTTCAATAATTGAAATAACTCGCATAATAATAAGAAAATAAATTAAAACTTTGGAACGTAGTATTTCAAATTGATTTGCAATGAGAAAGTATTGCAAAAATTTAGAAATTTACGTTGAATACAAAAAAGAAACATCTGTTGCGTTTTCAAAAATAATAAAAACAATGCATTCTAAGAAATAAATGTGTAAATTTACCCATAAAAACAGATATATCGATGATACAAAAACGATTTGTTTATTTGTGTAAAGTGGTTTGTAAATTGCCAAAATACAAATGTGATGTGTAAATTCGAATACACATTTTAAGTTAATTTTAATTATTACAATAACTGTGTGAAAGTTATCTGATAAATCTTGAGTTACACACTTTGATAAGTAAATTGCACAAGATTACACATATATCTATGTAATATTCTTATATCTTTATTTGTGTAATCTTCTGTGATTACACATATTTTCCTGTATTATGCAAAAAGCAAATATATTTGTGTTAATGTAATTTACACAATTCTTTGTGTAATATGCAAAATAGTCATAGATCTGTGTAGTAGGCAAAAAGCACATATTTTGTATAATATTCTGTTCTTACACATATTTTAGTATCCTATGCAAAACACAGATTTTTATAATAATCAAAAATACATGGATTTTTATGAAATATTCCAACTACACAAAATATTTGCATACAGTCTTTTGTTCTTTACTTTTACACTTTGGCATGTTTAAGTTGTAAACTAACTGTTTTTTAATTGTACATGCTGGATATGTATGTTTTTTTAATAGTTTTATTTTACGACAGAAAACAGAGTACCCTTAATTATATTTCTGCAATTTACTTTGAATACAAAGAAAAATCGTATTTTATGATCCATATATCTATTTTTACATAAAGCAAGATAAACTGAAATTAAGATTATTACAAACCATCTGTCTATTAGAATTGGAGTGGAATCCTAAAAAGGTATAGTAACAATTTAAGTGCCGAACCTGTGTAATCTAAATTTTACATGCAGTGTAAAGACTGCCTACAAAATTAAACAAAAGAAAATAAAAAAAAAATTGCTCTCTTAGCCTTGGAACTGTAGTAGCTCATGTTGTTTTTAATATTTAAAGATTTTTTTAGAAATGTTCATGCACCCCCCCTATATACTGATAATTGAATAGTTTTAACTGTATTTATAAACGGCACAAAACACCATTTAAAAAGAGAATTTTTTTTCAGAAGTATTCTGAAAATTTTATGCCATTATATAAATGCTTCATGAATATTGGTAAAAGGAAATAGCCTAGTCAATCTATGTATAAGATATGATCATAGATGGTTTATATTGAGGTATATACGCCCTATATCGTCTACATTTAAAAAAAAGTTTCACATATTATCTATTTCTCAAATAAGTCTATAGCACATAGTCTAAACATGAACTTTCATGATCCAAGCGTACTTCATTTTTTTTAACGTTAACAAAACTGGTAAGGTTAAATCTAGGATTGTAAAATGTTATATTTAATTACAATTGCGAACATATTCATATTTAGTCCCTCATCTCGTCTTCACAAAATAGATAAATAGGTAAACTACATTTAGATTAAGTAAGGAATAGTTGCCTTACTTCAGTCCAACCACCATCCCTTTTTTTATTAGACTAATAATTTTTGTAGTGCAGATTTAACCTATTTAACCAAATTTTTGAGTAAAACTTCTAAAAAATGTTATTGTTATACAGATTATAGGTAAACAGGACTGAATGTTTTTGGACTGAATGAAAAAACAACTGAATGTTTTTGTCCATTTTTTCCGAACCTCAGGGTCAGGTACTCCACCTGTGGGGGATAGATGCTCCATTCGCAAAACAATAGTAAGCATGAGTAACTAATATTTTTAGTTCTAAAACCAGATTCGCATTTGTTTAATATTTTGGGAACTTAAAAAAATTGCATTAAAAAAACTTGAATAGAAATATTTTACTTTTCGCTGACACTTTTCTACTTTTAATTTTTCTGCTAAATATTGCAACATATTTATACATTGTGCAGATCTGATGTAGCTATTCCAAACGAACATCAAACGTATTTTTTACAGTAAACCGGTATACAACACTTGAAACTAATCATATAGTTCTAACGAAGGAATTATAACTTATTTAGCCATTAATTGCTGTTGCAGAAATTGTCGCATAGCTATTGTAAGGTGTCGTTAGACCGTTTCAGCCAAAGAGAAATAAAAGGCTTGGTAATCTCACATGATACTGTTTTTGTTACTAAACTTTTTGCACAACACAATTGTATTTGATTTTCAACCATTCATCAATCGGTAACGTTACTACTAGGGCGGAAACAAAACAAAATTGCACTGGTTTCTATAGTTAAACTGAAATTACAAGTTAAAATGTGAAATAGGTTAAAAAACAGCAGTCTCGGAGATGGCTAACATAGATATTAGGAATTAATCTAAACATAGAATGGTAAGATCTAGTCTTCTTAAATTCTATGTACAAATTCTATAAAGTAATTCCGGAAATGAATTTAAAATTCTGTCATTACATAACTTAGATTTTATTTTACATAATGAATGAATTCGAAATCATTTTTATAGGCTACGGAAATTTTAAACTTTTTTGATTTAAATTAACGGGGCAGAAGAGCAGATGCAAAAAAAAAAAAAAAAAAAGAATGATTTGCTGAAGGAATCTCAGCTTTCTGTCTTGAATTTAGATTTTGATTTAGTGCTTCTGAATATATTTTCATATACTGTTGTGCCGTAGCCTACTTAATTTGTAGTGATGCAAAGAAAGGGCTCCTGTACACCTCACGTCACCTTTCCGTTCAAATGAATAGATTGGCCCTATAATGGCGTATTCTTGTAGTTCAGTAAAATCGTTTGACTTCTCCTATATCTTTCTTTTGCGTTTTCGCACAGTGGGGCGACTTACAAGGTCATAGTAAAAGTAGAGTGAAGCTGAAAGCAATTAGTCCTCCGAATCTCTCATAGAGGGGTCGTCTATTGTATACAGGGGTTTAAATATAGAATGCTGCTCATCTTTTCTTTAAAAAGTATTTGGTGGGATAAACACAAAATGTTTTTTCCTTTGATAATATTATTGTGTTTCTACACTTTCAGTTTGGAATATTTTTTAAATTTTTCTGAGCTTCAGTATGTTTTATACGAATTAAATTTTCAGATATAACTTGTGAAAAAGAATTAAATAACTGTTCTTTTATTTCCCAAATAAATGTTTTTAAAATCAATTAACTGCCAATTGCTACCTTATAAACATCTTTTTGTCATGACCACATCCATAGTATATTATCAAAAATCAAAGTTAGTATAATTTAATGAAATATTTCAGTTTTATAAAACTAGGTAACGTTAACTACTAACTTATTTAAATAAGTTTAAATCTAAACTAAAATAAAATAAATGCAGTGAATATCGGTATTATAAAGGCCAAACGTATCTGTGCGAAGCACATACGGCATTTTGTGAATGGCAACACTTTCCCATGCAATGTCGGTTTTGCAGTATTCGCTAATACAAATTTTTCGCTTCTAAACATCGTACAGTTTTAAATTTTCTCATCATCGTATAGAAAAAAATATGTACTTTTAAATGCAATTTGTTTCACAGCTCCGTCTCAATATGTTTTTGAGATATTAATTTTTTTATAGTTTTTATTACCAATTTTGTATTTGTGGCAACAGAATCACTGTCTCTTTTTTTCTTTCTCAAAATTAAAAAAAAAAAAAAAAGAAAGAAAAGAAAGAAAAAAAGAAAAAAAATTAAAATACATATACTTTGTTAAAAATATCGCCTATTATAAAATTCAATGATTTCGGGTTTATTTTTATTTATTTATTTTATTTTACTTTTTCATCAATTAAATGACTTCAACTTTTGAGTTAAAATGATTTTTAAAAGATCAAATTGAAATACCATTTTATTAAACGTGCTGAAAACGGATATGAGAAATGCGAGTGTAAATTTTTAGAAGATGAAAATGAAGACGTGTTTTAATTTCGTATGAAATTTTATAATCCTGTCAATTTGGAATAATTTTTTTTTTTCATTCGCATTTATAACAAATATAAAAGCTTCAATTGATAACTTCATCATAATAGCTGATCTTTATTATATTTTACTAATTACATAGGGGATTAAAGTTTAATTTTGAAAATTTGTACAGCTGAGTTTTATAGTATTTTGTTAATCTTAGCTTAAAATAGCATTTATTTGAGAGTTTGATTGATCAGTATATAAGATGCATTTTTTACTGTAACTAATTTTGTAAATTAATTATAAATCAATGAAACAGTTCCTTCTTAAACTTTTCTTTCGTCGAATTTTGATGGGTTTCACCTCGTTAAATGTAATGCGTTTTTCTGAATCATTTATTTAAATCCGTACGCGTGAAGGATTTTTACTGTTTATTACTGCATATGTAGATAGAAAAAATCATTTCAAGATTATTGTCTCAAAGATAATGAAACGTTTGCTACTAACTGTTTTAAATAAATGAAAATGTAAAGACAAAGAAGAAAGAAATTTGAAGAAAGAAAAGCACTGAATATTAAATGTAAATCCTTTTTCTTAATTATTTACTTAAATCTGTACGCATGTAAGATTTTTACTGCATATATCGATAGAAAAAAATCGATTCATGTTAATTGTTAAAATTCTGTCTCAAACATAAGGAAACTGAAGTGCATTTATGAAATCCAATAAAACGATATTTCTGTAGAATACGAAGTGCAAAACATTTGTCGTTCACTTACAGGTCACATAAAACAATTCTGTTAAATGATGGTCTTCAAGTAATAACTGTCGACAGTAAAATTTAGTGTTGTTATGCTATTTTAAGCATAATGAAGATTGTATTACTTTACTAATGTGCATTATACGTTTCTTACTGAAAAATATATTGTGAATTGGATTTATAGTTCGTTCACTGGGGCATACAAAGTAATCAGACTAAATCAATACGATAAAATGTGTATGCGCGTTTTCAAATTTATAAAGCTGTTCTTAAATTCAAAGGGTCTATTCCTGACTCATATTGTTTTTCATTTTTGCTGGGAAATTCATGAAACTGGCAGAAACTATGTCAACAAATAACATTTTCCGCATTTTGCTAAAGGCGTAATATATTTCAGAAATTATCACTAAAGTTGATGTTTTAAATGAATTAACTTCTGAACACCATGTCCATAACTAGAAAGGGGCACGATAGGCTGCGCCCCCACTCCTATCATTTCACCATTTTTATTTTATTTTTTTTCGACAACATGTATAATGTAACTAATCTGGAAAAAAAAGCGCTATCTTACTGCGTTAAATGTGGCGAAATGCTTCATTTTTGAAAAAAAAAATATTCAGAAGCATATTAGTTTTGTTATATATCTTGTCGTACAACTTCTGAAATGCAAACTAATTAGGAAAAAATTCCCTTTCATGAAAAAAATCGACTCCAGATCACCACCAATTAAGCAAGTCACCACATGTTTTTATGCGTCTCAAAAAGTAGTTTTAATGTCATTTTGAGAGCAATGATAGAAGAAGGGTAAACGGATGTAGATATATGTTATTCAATCTGATCAGTGATTAATAAGCGATAGTTACTAAAAGCATGCTTCAGTAAATTTTACAGGTTTTCATCTTTTCAAAAATATATATTAAATATTTATTTGCTAAAAAGGACGTCAAATGCTAATAAAATACATTAAAAGATCTTAATAATTTGACATGTTTCGATTGAATTTACTCAATCATCATCATCAGAAAAACAAAATATACAAATAAAACACAAAGATGGAAAATGACAAAAATTATTTATTGTCCATTTAATTGTCATTTTCAACAAGTTGACAACAAGTGTTTAGCTGACAATATATTAAGTTAACATAAATCTATTGTATATGTAAAATACTGCTTTGAATAAGAAAAAAGAATTTACAAAGAAAAAAAATATTGTTAATTTACACAAATAAAATAAAGGAAGAAAAAAACTTTCTTTTAACGTTTTAAATTGTTTCGTGTGTCTGCAGGGATATATCAGGAAAGCTGTAGAGCCAGGGTTCTCGCTGTCGTTCGCCATTGCACCAAATTGCGACTAAATTCCTCATTTAGCGAGTAAACAAGCGATTAAATTCGCCAAATTGCTAGTGCTCAATTTTTAATTTTTCTTTCTTTTTTTGTTTGTTTTTCATATATATGCATATATCCATATTTTTAATATATTTATAGCGGATAGTTGAAATTAAATTAATAAAATCGTTGTCGCAGTTATAAAAATATAGTTTATTTTAAAATATATTGAAAGCAGGGGGGATACATTAAAGGATTAAAGATTTTTTTTTTTTTTTTTTTTTTTTTTTTTTTTTTTTTTGTGCTTACACGGCGAACTTATTTTGCTAATACTTTTTTCATCTGGCGAATGTTTTTTTATTTTTAATTAGCCAAATTATTAACGTTGGTCAAATGTCAGCGAAAACACTGTGTAGAGCTGTATGTTCTTGCTTGTTTTTTAAACTTTTATTTAAGTCTTTCTTTTGTTAATAACTATGAAAAAGATTTTTTTTTCAATTTGCCTTATAAAAAATAAAATATTAAGCAAAAAAAATTAAAAAAAATATTAAAAAAAAAATATTAAAAAAAAAAAAAAAAAATAAGAATAAGGTCAAATTTTTCTGTAATATTTTAAGATAAAAATCACTTCGTTTAAACTGCGGATTTTGAGTTTATATCTGTTTTCAAGTTTAAATACATTACTTTCTGACATATCTGCATTATTAATAAAGATATAAAATTTATGTAGTTACTTGGGTTCAAAGAATTTAACTCGTTTTAAGCTTTATAAAACTGTTTTCAAATCTAAACAACCAGTGACTTCCGCACTTATTCGCGAAAAATATTTATCGATTAAAGTATAAAATTTGTAGGTAAATAAAGATTTGAATGATGTTTTACGTTTTCATATAACAATAAACAATCTATCACTATAAAATGGGTAAACGGAAAAAAGTGACATAAACTACAAAAGCGGAAAAAAGGTGACACGGAAAAAAGTTTCTGGAAAAAAAATTACCTGAAAAAAGTGACAAGGAAAAAAAATTATCGGAAAAAAGTGACAAGGAATTGATTTTGGGGATTCATTGGTGATGTATAAAAGAGGAATCTGGAAGAGGCTCATAATTTAGGTAAATGGGTTTTTTATGCTGAATTAACTGTTTTGGTTCAATTTTTAGATATACAGTAAAACCCCGATAATTCGGATTATTTGGGACCGGACCCTATCTGGATTATCGAAAATCCGGATTACCCGGAGAATTAGAAAAAAATGAAATAAAATAAAACATACTTACAGAAAAACACATTTATGTTAAATTTATTGAATATTTACAGACAGTAAAAATGTTTAGTTTCCTTAATTCTTCCGAAAAGATTTCAGAAAAAGTTTTTTTTTTTTTTTTTTTTTTTTTTTTTTTAAATCCAGAATACGACGATGAATCAAGTTAATGCTATGGAAATTAGCCAATAGCTTCTCAAACTTGAAAAAATAAATGACCAAATCGATCCGGATTATCCGAAGATCCGGATTTACGGGGTCCGAATTAGCGGGGTTCTACTGTACGTTCATACTAAAACGACGCCTGCCTGATTAGTTTTAGGTAGGGACGGTTACCTCCGCCCCCTCCTTCCACCCAAAATCAGTTAAATGGATTTTTTTTGCAAAATTATCCAACGTATATCAAATTTTGGATATAGGTTCTTTGTGATAAGGCTTATATATAGTATAAAATGCCTGAAGAGATTAGGGAGTTTCATGGTTAAGCATAGTGGGAGAACGGGGAAATAACCTCTCTTAAAATAAATTAATAGCTTTTTACGCAGAATTATCCGATTTGCTTGGAATTTCGGACATAAGTTCATTATGATAAAACATATCTCTGATTAATTATGGGATTCTTTTGCTTTCTAATAAAGGGAAGGACAGGCAATTATCTCGCCTCAAATTAGATAAATCGTTTTTAATGCATAATTATCCGATGTATTTCAAATTTGAAATATAAGTTCTTTCTGATAAAGTGAATCCATGAATAGTTTTAAGGGTTTAATGGCTAAGTATAAAAAGGGGACGGGGCTAACCCCTCTTAAATTAAATAAATATCCTTTTACGCAGAATCATCGGATTAACTTCAAATTTTGGATTATAGGTTCATTATGATAAGACGTATCCCTGATTGGGGTTCTCTTGCTAATTAAAAAGGGAGGCTGGTGATTATTACCCCATCCCTCTTGATAAAATGTTTTTTATGCACACTTATTCGATGTATTTCATATTTTGGATATAACTTCTTTCTCATAAAGTTAATCCCGGAATACTTTTAAGGGTTTAATGGTTAAGTATAGAGGAGGGGAACGGGGGATAACCTCCCTTAAGTTAAATAAATGGCTTTTTACGCAGAATTATCCGATTTGCTTCAAATTTTTGGGTGTAGATTCGTTATAATAAGGTTTATCTCTGATTAGTTCTGGGGTTCTTTTGCTAATTAAAAAAGGGGAGCGGGAGATTATCCTCCTTTCTTAAATAAGGTATTTATATTATTACTATTATTATTATTATCATTATTATTACTATTATTATTTTTGCGCAACTATTCGACGTATTTCAAATTTTGGATATATGATCTTTCTGATTAAGTGAATCCCGGAATAGTTTTAAGGGTTTAATGATTAAGTACAGAGGAGGGAACGGGCCATAACCCACAACTAATCAGGAATTCGCCTTATCATGAGTAACCTACATCCAAATTTTGAAGCAAATCGGATAATTCTGCATAAAAAGCCATTTATTTTATTTAACGGGTATTATATTCCGTTGCCCCCTTTACTTAGCCATTAAATCCTTTAAACTATTCAGGGATTCTATTTATTAAAAAGAATGTATATAAAAAATTTGAAATACATCGGATAAGTGTGCATAAAAAACATTTTATCTTATTTAAGGGAGGGGGGATAATCATCTCCCCCTTTTTAATTATCAAAATAACATCATAACTAATCAGGGATGCGCTTTGTCAGTATTAATCTACATCCATAATTTGAAGCAAATCGAATAATTCTGCGTAAAAAGCCATTTATTTAATTTAAGGGGAGTTAGTCCCGTTCCTCCCTCTATATTTAACCATTAAACCCTTAAAACTATTCCGAGATTCACTTTATCAGAAAGAACTTATATCCAAAATATGAAATACAGTCGGCTCTCGTTAATTCGAACACGTCGGGACCACAAGAAATGTTCGAATTATCCGAAGTTCGAATTATGGAAGATATGAAATGAAAACATGCTTAATATGGTACTATTACAAAAGAATCAATGTTATAGGGTTTTTTTAAATTCATTTCGTCTGTTATCATTAGAACAAGACTTTATATTAAATAGGAATGTATAAATACATAAACTAATTAAAATATTAGAAACAAGCACAATGGAAGAAAAATTTGAAGTGTTACTGATGGATAGACGAAGCACTAAGAAAGTGAATATAAAATATATTGGATTATATGTATACTCTTTCGGAACAATTTTCACAAAAATCAAAGAAAGAAAGTTATTCAAATGATCTGAAATCTGTGAGAAAGAAAAGAAAAATGAAAAATGAGAATTCTCATTAGTTCGAATTAAACGAAGTTAAGAGAAAATGAGTTCGAATTAATGAAAATTTTTAACGTTTTTCCGCTATTAAAAATTTCGGTACTTCATGTTTAGTTCGAATTAAGCGAAGATTCGAATTAACGAGAGTCGACTGTACATCGGATAAATGTACATATTTTTTTTTATCTGATTTAAGGGGGGAGGGTAATAATCCCGCCTCCCTTTTTAATTAGCAAAAGGAAACCATATCTAATCAGGAATACGCCTTATCATAATTTACCTATAATCGAAAATTTAAAGCAAATCCGATAATTCTGCGTAAAAAGCCATTTATTTAATTTAAGAGGGGTTACCTCCCCGTCCCCCCTTTATACTTAGCCATTAAACCCTTAAAACTATTCAGGGATTCACCTTATCAGAAAGTACCTACATTCAAAATTTGAAGTACATCGGGTAATTCTGCATAAAAACCCATTTACCTAATTTTTGGCGGATGGAGGGGGAGTGTAACTGTTGTTTCCGAAAACTAATCACACTCTAAAAAATAAATGTGTAAATTAGCTAATTTTACCCGAATATATGTGTAAATTTCTAAAATTACACACCTGTCGTAAAATTTACACATTTTTTTCTGAAATTTACCTGTTTATATGTGTATTTAGGATGTGAAAGTAAGTGTGTAATTTTTTATCAGTTGAAAAACTCAAACAAGTGTGTAAATGTCTAGAAATGCTTGGATTTACACTTATTTATGTGTTAGTCTAATTTAAACTTAATTATAAGTACACACATAAGTGAGTAATTTTTTACAAATGCATACTTGTCATAAAATTTACACATTTTGAACAAAAAATTACCTTTTTTTATGTGTACCTAGCATGTGAAATCAAATGTGCAATTTGTTATCGCTTGATTAACTTATACAGATGTGTAAATGTAGAAAAGTACTTGCATTTACACGAATGAAAGTGTTAATCATAATTAAGGATCAACTGAATCAACGATTTTTAAGATCAAAACAGAAACTGAAACCGAATTTTGATACTCATCCTATTTTCGGCCGAAAACGAAAACGAAAAAAAAAATTTAAGTGATTAATACATACAAAATGATACAAAATTAGGTCCGTTCGTAATTATGTATGTATATAAGACCGATTGTCGTTGTTCAGTCCATTCATTCGTCTGTCTGTCCGTCTGTCCGCATATAATAGAGCAAAAACTATCCAACCGAATCGTTTGAAATTTAAAATATAAAATTGTTCCATAATTTTGTCGAGTTTTTCAAATTTTATGAAAATCGGATGTATAGTTTGATTACAGGGATAATCAAAAGTATTACGTTACATTACCGTCAATGAGAAAAAAAAGGTTTCAAGTTCATTTTAATGGTGTTACAGCATTCCAAACAGGAAAAAAATTATATACATTTACCGAAGCGTATTAAAATATACATTCGGTGCAATATATGGTGAAAAAACGTTTATTATTCATTTACAGAGCTACACAAAAGAATTCCGTCACATAATGATATATGGGAAAACATTGTTTTCTGCGTATTTCAATCATGTTAAATTAGTTCGTATATAATTAAGTTGATATACGTTGCTCAGTTTTATTGCAAGTTACTTCTTTAATAATAGAAAGCGCTAACAGTATTTACAAGCACTCACAAAAGATTTCGGATACTATACTGCACCAGAACTACTACTCTACGTTACAGATTTTTGCTAGAAGTGCACTTTTAGTTGTGATATGAGTTTTTAAGTGTAACCATATTTTTGCATATTACTTTGTGTATATAAATGCTGTAAATCATATACAGGGTAACACAAAAGAATCTGTAAGAGTTACAGAGTAAAAATGAAAATAGCAGTGGTTTTCGAATCAGTTACGCATTTTCACGGTATCCCATGATAAGTAATGATTCTAGGTTTGCGATCTTGATTGCGTCCTATTTAAGAAGAGGTCCTATTATTTTCGTGTTACTGAATTGGAGATATATAATCGTATCAAATTTTATATTCATGCATTTTAGCATAAGAATTTAACAGCTAATGTATTAAGCTCAGAATATTTATAAAATTAATTGTAGTACGAACGCAGCTCATTTGCCACGTTTGACGCGCAATTTCCAATTTGTTAATGATGCTACACGCTTTCGAATATAATACAATCTATATGTATCTAAGAAGTGTATGATAAAATATACGTTCTGCACAATCGGTGGTGCAAAGAATAATCATTATTAATTTCCAGGGCCACACACAAGTATTCCATTACATAATATTATAGGGGAGATACCGTTCGGGGCGCGTTATAATACGATTAAACTATTTCACATTTTATGTACGTTGTTGAGGTTTATTATAAGTTACTTCCTGTATAATACAAAGCAGGGATGTAGTGGAGGGTATACGCGGGTACACGCCGTATACCCTTTGGATTTTTTTAAGGAACTCGGTATACCCTCTGTTTCTCAAAAGAGCTACAGTGTATACACTCTAGGGTATACCCTCTGTTTTATGCATATACCCTTTGCTTTTTTTACGACTACACCGCTGACAGAAAGCAGATAGTATTTACAGGGACACACCGAAGATTTCGGCCACTATACTGTATCCGAAATACTGTATCCATTACAGCAAAAACTGAATATTTTTAGAACTTTGTCATAGCACGAACGCATCTCATTTGCTACGTTTAAAATGCAATTTCCAGTTTGTTATAAATTAATTATTGACATATAGAATCACATTTCTAACACACAAATATATATATATGCATGTGTATGTATAAGGTTCAAATAAAATGAAAACGTATTCCATGTATTAGTTCTTGAGATAGAGTGCCAACAAAATTTATATCACATAGAGACAGAGTCACAGACATACAAACAAACATTTTATAAAAACATTTTTAACCTTATAAAATGTGTAAAATCCATTAAAAACAAGAATTCGAAAATTTTCACGAATCTAGTATTTTTTTCTTGCAAAAATAGAAGAGTGTAAAAATGTTTCAGGTTCAGGTATATATGTCAGTTTATCTTTTACGGTGATTTTTTGTCAACGATCAGCTGTCGTTAACAAAACACACTTCTGCGACACTTATACTTCTGTGGTTTCAAAAAGGAAAAAAAAAAAAAAAAATATTAAGCCTGCTGTTTTGAACGAACAGGTGATAAACTTGAAAGTTTAGTAATGTAAGCATTTTTTGCTTTATAATTTTTGCATGCGCATATGCCATGTGCAATAGGGAAAACTCGCAGACGATTTTTTAATTAAAGACAGTAAAGTTTATTTGTTGATCTTTGGAATACACAGAGAACGAGAACATTTTGTTTGTAAAAATAGCCGTTTATGTACGTATAGTCCGTCTAAGTTTAAAAATTTAAGCAAAAAATATTACAAGAGTATCGCAAAATTCTGTGTTTCATACAAAATACGTCCAAGAAAGTTTACAAATGCTGTTGGTATGTGTAAAATAGATTCATGCCACTGCTTTTGTAATTAATATTGGACTATTTGTTTTCTACAAATGATTCTATGGATTACCATCAAAAAATGAAGAAATATGTCGATGGAAAATAGGTATGAAAAATATTTTTTCTGTTTGCTTTTCTTTAAATTACAATGATTTTGTTGAAATAAATAAAAATCTATGAATAATCCATATGTTTGAAGGAATGAGACTGAAATGTCATAATTATATTGTCTATTTATTTTTTTTTAAATTCTAGAAGCTTTTATTATTTTATTTTGTGAATGATTTTAATGAAAGGAATTTCAAAATATCTATACGATACACAGTATCAGAAAATATATGATTAACCCACGAAAAAAGAAATAAAAGATAAACAGTGCACAAAAATTACAATAATGCATACAACCACAGTTAAAATTCATTAGCTTTTATTCGATATATTTTTTAAATGTTTCGAGATTTTTACGAATTTAGATCTAATAAAACAAGTTTACAAACCAATTTCTAAATTTTATCGCATTCATTTGGATTTTACTTAGGGTGTTAACTATTTTAAAAAGTGGATTTAAGCTAGCGATTAAATCATTATTTTAATCAACAATTTGAAAATCAATTATTTAAATCAAAATTGATTTAAATCTAATTGTTCTAAATGACACAAACGTATTAAAATCTAAGATTAATGTAATTTAGAAAGTGTATTAAAATTAATGTAATTTGGAATACTGTATACAGTACACCAAAATCTGATAAAAAAGCTTTAAATAATTGTTTCTAATCTTAATTTCTGAGTCCTGTGAAAGATTAAATACAATAACTTTGTTAAGGCATAAAAGATATTTCATTTAAATATTATATTTAAATCTAAATCTAATATAATTTGTGATGTCATAATTTCCTTTAAGTAATTAAATTGTTTATTCTTTTATATGAAATAAGCATTTAAAGTATGCTAAATTTCGGCTATATATATATATATATATATATATATATATATATATATATATATTAGTATGCACATACATTGTGTAAGGTATGATTTATGCTATTAACAGTAATCTTTGTTACTACAAATGCAAAATGAGCTACCAATAATATTTGTTACTACAAATGCAAAATGAGCTACCAATAATATTTGTTAGTTATGTTGGTTATGCCATATTAAAATTACTTATTTGCTGTTTTTATTAATTCTGTTGATTACTGTTTCATTTTGGCTATTTGTTAAGGCTGCAACACTTTGCCCCTTTTGAAATTAACAAAATGCACCCTACCTTTTAAAAAATAGTGAAATATAGCCAGATCTTTTTTGAAATAAATCCCTCCATACCGCAGTACTTCTAAATATGTGCACCCAAGACTTAACAAAAATGATAGAACTTTATTTCTTGGAAAAAAGCAGGATATTATTAAAACATGTTATTTAATTGTATTTTTCAATTCGTGATTTATAGAAATATTGAAAATTAATGATTTTTATATTTATCATACTAAAAAATTATGTACTTATTTTTATTGCTACTAAGCACATTAGTAATATATTTTCTTATGTAATAGTGCCTTTTTTTTAGAACAAGCATTCTGCCCTTTTTCTTTTTAGAATAAATATTAAATACTGAATTATCGTTTATTAATTTAAGCATTACAATATGCATTATATACCTAATTAAAGATTGTAATCAATTTAAAATTAAATGCAGCAACTGATAATTTTAATAAATGTAAAATCATTATTTTTTAATATAGTTTTACATAATTATCGCAAAATATTAATGTATATAACTTTATAGTATTATATTAATTAATGAAATTACTAATTTACAGTTTTTATAATTTTTGTAGTTACTAAATAATAATTAAATTTTATTGATTAAAGTGCAAAAACATAGATTATGTTAGTAAATAAAAGTCTAATTTTTTAGAAACCTAGAATCTATTAATCTTAGAAACCTAGGCTAAACCTACATCTATTCAATATTTCAATGCTGGAAAAAAAAAAATCCGATTCAAATAAAAAGAAATATGATTTAAATACAAAAATTCGATCTTTATTATTATTGCTTTTTAAATCATGATTTTTTTACACCCTATTTTTACGGAATTTTAAACTAATTTTTGTTGGCTGATCCGACGGGGGAACTGTCTGGTAGGCGGAGTGTTAAAATAAGTTTTGTTATTTATAACTATCCTCCATTCTTGTAAATAAAATATTAATGATAATATACCAAAGTGTGATTTTATTTTATGTATGGTCTGCAATTTTATACTTCATTCACATAAAAAAAAGTTATTAACTGTGTATTCCTACTTTGTTTTTAGCTGTGTCTGGTAAAAATAAGTACGGTTATATGGATTTCTAACAGACAATTATATGGAAAAAAAATTATCACATTTCATTTAAAGCCACTATAGTAAATTCTTATAAATCCGCTTGTATTATTTTATGACGATATCAGAGTGATATTGGCCCTGGCAACATAGATTCTTGGAAAATTGTGCAAAAACTTTCATATAAGACCTGAAAAATGAGCTTTGTTTTCAAAAATGATAATCATAGATAGCAAGAGTTATTATTTTTAAATGTACAATTTTATAATTAAAAATGTAATTTTCGCAATGAATGATTAAAATTATTTTTTAATAACTAAATTTTTTAAAGTTTGAATTTTGCTTCAGTCAGATCATAATGTAAAGTGAATTACACCTTTTTATCTCTGTGTTACATAACTGCGATGTACACTAAAGTCAAAATGACCAGCGAGCATTAAGGGTGCATTCGAAAACATTTTTTTCACCTTCAACAGTTCGAAATTTTCTGATACAATTTCAGACTCACTTTTAAAAGTAAAAACACGAAACTTGCTGATGTGACTTTTAAAGAGATCTATAAGATGTCGTGTGATTTTATTTTTTGTTAAATTCATTAGAATTAGATTTATAAACTATTATTTCCCCAGTATGACTCTTTTTTTCGTTCCCAGATTTCCCGCTTCGGAAAATTCGGTTTAAAACGTTGACTTTAACAGCATTTTTTTGCAATATTTTCTGCATTTATCAAAAAATTGAAAAGCACGGGACCTAATATACTTTCTAAATAAGAGAATTTGCCAGTTTGATGCGCTTGAGAGAAAAAACGAATTTAAAAATAAATCAGAAAAAAGGCAATTTGTATTGAAATACACCCTTAATCGGGGGTCTTATTTATTACTGCTATCATCCATCATAGCATTTTTGCCACATATGTTCTTAAAATTCTCAATATACGACGATACTAAGTTTGATCACATGAGCAGTTTTAGATCATTATTGCTAAAATGAATTTTGAATTTTGATAGCCCAGAACAGATTTTTTTTCAAAGGTAAGTTCATTTATTTTACAATTTAACACTTGAAAATTATAATATGGATGAGAAGTGTGTTATTTTCTGCTTATTACAAATTTGGAAAAAAATAATTTATTATTTTTGTGTTTTAAATCATTTCTTCATGTTTAAAATCACATATTGTAACATAAGAGTAACATAAGAGTTGTAACATACATTATATAGCATTTAAAATAATTATTCGGTTTAAATACTATCTATTTCAGCGTGTTTATAATATATTTTGCTATAAAACTTCGAGTTTTTATTATTTTACATGCTATACATTTCTTATTTCATTTTCTACCGATGACAAAAGACAGCTTTTCATAGATTTCAATTCATGGTTTTTCGTTTGTGATTTTTAAATTGAAGACTTTTTGTAAGCGTATTGCATTCAAAAACTACAAGAAAAATAAATAAAAACTCCTAAAAAAATGTTATTTGATGTCAGAAGAAATAGTTTTTTTAACCTAGTCCGAAAAATTCAAATGTTTACACCAAATCCAATTACAGACACAGAAGCAATTATAACTTTTTTTCAGATAAATTTTTATAAAATTAAAACGCGTCCCAAACAATGTTTCCTTCTTTACCATAATGTAATGTAATATTTTAGTATGGCCCTGTAAATTAATAAAGAATACTGCCCAGTTAAACTGATGGCATTGAGCTCACAGGCTACAAATACTAATTGTACATTAAAGCCTTATATTTTCAAGGGTTAATTCCGTTCGAAAAAAAAATTAAGAAGGGGAAACAGCTCTCCCCTTTCCTCTTTTTTTATACTTAATCATTGAAACTCCTATACTATCAAAGACATGCTTTATCATATAAAAAATCTATATCCAAAATTCAGAGCAAATGAGATAATTCTTAATAAAAACCCATTTAGCATTTATATAATTTAAAAGGAGTTATCCCCCTCTTTTATACTTAACCATTAAACTTCCAAAACTATTCAGAGATTTGAACGAAATCTGACAATTCTGCTTGAAAAACCCATTTATATAAATTAAGGGGGGGGGCATTAGAACCCCTGTTCCCCTTATTTATACTTATTCAATGAACACCTAATAACAGTCACGGAATCGCCTCATCAGAATGATCCTAATCTAAATTTTGAACGAAAATTAATTCTGCATGAAAATCCCATTTATATCAACTAACGGGGGGGGGGCATTAGAGCCCCTGTTCCCCCTATTTATACTTATTCAATGAACACCTAATAACAGTCACGGAATCGCCTCATCAGAATGATCCTAATCTAAATTTTGAACGAAAACTTAATTCTGCATGAAAATCACATTTATATCAACTAACGGGGGGGGGGGATTAGAACCCCTGTTCCCCCTATTTATACTTATTCAATGAACACCTAATAACAGTCACGGAATCGCCTCACCAGAATGATCCTAATCTAAATTTTGAACGAAAACTTAATTCTGCATTAAAATCCCATTTATATCAACTAACGGGGGGGGGGGCATTAGAACCCCTGTTCCCCCTATTTATACTTATTCAATGAACAACTAATAACAGTCACTGAATCGCCTCATCAGAATGATCCTAATCTAAATTTTGAACGAAAACTTAATTCTGCATGAAAATCCCATTTATATCAACTAACGGGGGGGGGGGCATTAGAACCCCTGTTCCCCCTATTTATACTTATTCAATGAACACCTAATAACAGTCACGGAATCGCCTCATCAGAATGATCCTAATCTAAATTTTGAAAACATAATTCTGCATGAAAATCCCATTTATATCAACTAACGGGGGGGGGGCATTAGAACCCCTGTTCCCCCTATTTATACTTAATCAATGAACACCTAATAACAGTCACGGAATCGCCTCATCAGAATGATCCTAATCTAAATTTTGAAAACTTAATTCTGCATGAAAATCCCATCTATATATACTAACGGGGGGCATGAGCCCCCCGTTCCCCCTCTTATACATATCGAATGAACTCCAAAAACTAATCAGGGAAGCGCCTTGTCAGGGTATACCTACATACAAAATTTCAAGTTGATCGGATATTTTTATCATGAGTTATCGCGTTACGTACATACGAACATACATACAGAACGGACGGGCACATAAGCTCTCAGGCTATGATAGCCTGTGAGCTAATAAAAACTATTCTCTGTACTACAGATTATACAGAATTTATATTGTAGTATATACTTCATAGATGCAAGTCAATTTTATTATGTTCGAAAACGTGTAACATCATTAAAAGGCACTTGAAACTATTTTTATACATGGGCCGTTATGCAAGGGAACGCTTTTGACTGTCTCTATAATTGAATTATACATCTCATTTTCATAAAAATTGAAATGACTTGATAAAATTATGCAAGAGTTATGTATTTTAAATTTCAAACAATTCGGATTAAGTAGTTTTTGCGTTGTTATATGCGAACGGACAGATAGACAGACGGACGGATTGAATGACAACTATAGTTATTACGTATTTACATAATTACGATCGCGTACTTAGAAACAAGTCAAGCATACGAATTTGTTCTTCATGTAATTTTGTTTTGCTATTTTAAAAACTTTTTCGCAGTTTACACATCAAAGAATAAGGTAAATCTTTGTACACAAAAACCTATGTATTTTAAATATTACACAAAAATGTATTTTCCATGTTACATAGACATATGTGTAAAAACAGAATATTACACAAAAATCTGTGCATTCTGTACATAACACAAAAACATGTGTATTTTGCATATTACACAACATTGTAGGTATTTTCCTATTGCACAAAAATATATGTAAAAAAAGAGTATTACACATATGTATGTGTAAAAATAGTGCTCAGAAATATGTGTATTTCAGTGCAATTCACACATTAAAGTGTGTATTTCAAGAGTTATCAGATAACTTTTACACATTTGGACTTATCATCAAATTACACATTAAAATGTGTATTCTGAAATTTACACATTTGGCGCAATTTACACACAAATTTACACACATAGGCATGTCGTTTTTGTATCATCGATTTACACATTTTTGTGTGTAAATTTACACATTTTTTTTTTAGAGTGCAGGCATGTGTCTTTTCAGTATGAACGTGTAGACAAAAATTGAGCCAAAACAGTTAATTCAGCATGAAAAACCCATTTACCTAAATTATGAGCTTCCCCTCGATCCCCCTTTCATACTTAACCAATGAATCCCGAAAATCAATTCCTTGTCACTTTTTTTCCGGTAACTTTTTTCCTTGTCCCTTTTTTTCCGTGTCACCTTTTTTCCGCTTTTGTAGTTTATGTCTCTTTTTTCCGATAACTTTTTTCTGGTCACTTTTTTTCCTAGATTCGAGAAAATGGTGGCAAATTTGAGTTTTTACACTAGTTTTCATGACATCACAACAACAAAAAATGATAGTCATCAGTTAGTATTGGCTCTAACTCAAGATGTGCGGAATTTATAGAAAAACGGAGATTGTTATTCATTTCTTAAACGCATTAATGTGAGAAACTGGAAAATTTAAACGAGTCGGAAAGAAAGAGAGTTCTAAAATGTATCATTGTTAAGTTTGAAATTTTTTTTTTTTTTTAAATCCTTACTAACGGAATGTATGCGTATAATAGATTAATCGCTTATATTTAATGAAAACTATTCCGTTATTTCGAAAATAAGTGTAGTTCATATTTTTGAAATTTATTGAAATTTACTTCTTTACTGAAATATGTTTGAGTCATCGAATTTCAGGAAACACATGCGAAACAACATACAAAAGCCTTAAACATATTTTTTTCTCTTTCTCTTTCTCTTTTCCTTTTTTTTTTTTTTTTTTTTTTTTAAAGGTATTTCTTATCCTATCCTCCAACTAAACCTAAGTCAACTTATCTGATATAATTACAATTTTTCTATTGAGGAGTATGGATATCACATTTATAACAGTTTTTTATTTTCTTCAAACAATTGTTAAATTTACTAATACTAACCACGGGGGCGCCTCATGCAAAATGATCCTCTATCTAAATTTTGAACCAAAACTGATAATTCTGCATGAAAAGCCCATTTATATCGATTAAGAAGAGGACCATCAGCCCCCCCCCCCCGTTCCCACTCTTTATATTTATCCAGTGGACACCTGATAATAATCACGGAGGTGCCTCATCAGAATGATTTTACATCTAAATTTTCATCGAAAACTCATAATTCCGCAGGAAAAAACCCATTTATATAAATTAAGGGGTGGGGCATTTAGCCCCCCGATCCCCCTCTTATACGTATTGAATGAACTCCAAAAATTAATCAGGGAAGCGTTTTTGGAGCGCCTTATCAGAATTTACATATGTGTTTTAGAATAATTTTGGATAATTTTCAATTAATATTTATAATTTTTAATCTATTTTGTTATACTATATCCAAAATTTCAAGAGAATTGGATATTTGTATCATGAGTTATCGCGTTATGCACGTACATACTGAACGGGCGGGCACATAAGTTCTCAGGCTTTAATAGCCTCTGAGGTAAAAAGTATGTGGTGTTTCTCTCTCTTTCTTTCTTGAACAATGTACATTTGTTAACAAATACATAATCATTGTGCTCCCAAAATAATCAGGGATAAAGCCATATCAGAATGAGCCTATATCCAAAATTCGAAGCAAATCGTATAATTCTGCATAAAAATTAATTTATCTATATTAAGGGGATGGGGGGATCTCACATTCCTCACTTATACTTAACCTAACAAACAACCCCTCAAAACTATTTAGAGATTAGCCTTATCTAAAAGAACTTATGTTCAAAATTTCAAGGAAGTCGGATAATTCTGCACAAAATTCATTTATCTATATTAAGGGGATGGGCGGGGGCAATCTTCCGATTCTCATTTGTACTTAACTATTAAACCCCTCAAAACTATTTAGAGATTAGTCTTATCTAAAAGAACCTATGTTCAAAATTTAAAGCAAATCGGATAATTCTACATAAAACACATTTATCTAATTTAGGGGGTGTGGGAGGCAATCACCTATTCCCCAATACAAGACCCCCAAAATTGAATCCGGGGAGTGCCTTATTAGAATAAATATCCAAAATTTGAAGCAAACCGGCTATTTCTGCATGAAAAACGCTTTTACCTAAATTAAGAGGGGTATCCCCCAGTTTCCCCTTTTATATAATACAATTATCCCTTTATCATTTAATCCTCAAAACAAATCAGGTAAATGCCTTATCAGAAAGAACTTATATCCAAAATTTGAAGACAATCATGCATTTTTATCATGTGTTGTCGGGTTACGTACATATGAACACACAGACAATACATTATAGAACCTGCAAGGCACATTAGCTCTCAGGCTTTTTTTTTCTCACAACTCCTCGTAAGACCATTTTAAACATTTGCGTAAAAATCCATATTTTATAGAAATTCAGTCGGGCCAATTACGTTTTTATATGTCGCAAACCTAACTTATAACTTTTATACCGGGTCGACCGGTCGACCAGACCAACAATTTTTTTGTACTGTTCGGGCTATATACTTTTAGATTTTATAACCGGACGGGCTTGCTCATTTTATCTTTTATATACAACCTGGAAGGGGGAAAAATTTTGTACTATCCGAGCGAAATTTTTAGCTTTTATATAAGATCAGTTCTGAGCAATGTAGCTTTTGTCCAAGCATTTTATATCGAGCAAAAAAAAAAAAAAAAAAAAAAAAAAAAGGTCGATCTTTCCAGACCCAGACCGGGAAATTGCACCTAGTTCAATAACTGACACCGAACTTTCTGTTTTTAAGCCGCGTCTATCACCGGTGACTGAGAGTCTAAAATATGATATAAAACTAAAGAAAATACATTTTTTTAAGTAATTACTGAAAATGTATTAAAAATTTACCTAACTTTTATTTATTACAGGATTATAGTTTTTTAATAATTACTTAAAACAGTATATTTGTTTGTATTTTTTTAAATGTTTCACACTGTCAATCGTCGGTGAATGACGCAGCCTAAACGGAAAGTTCAGTGTCAGTCAACGTGGCACTCAACGTGGCACTCAACGTGTTATATTGCAAAATGAAAAAAAAAATCGTTTTTTGTGGTTCTATTTTTTTTAATTTTGGGTAAGAGCGTATAAACGCTCTCACCCTAGTCCTGAAAAGGACTTTTTTTAAGCCCCGAAAAGAGCTTTTTTAAAGAATATCATAAAATCGTACCTGGGTACGATAGGCTGATGTACCGTAACAGTTCGTCAAATGGGTGTATATTTTCGAGTCAACATTTTCGGCGAAATAAAAATTCCATCATTCGGTCTCCCAACTTTTCATCTGCATGGATGCCGTTTTTTCTTAAAGTTTCTTTTAGAGAACGCCATGAAGCTTCAATCGTTTGTGTATGTGCCCCTGTAACAGGGTCAACAAAATTTTGCGAATGGTTAACAGGAAAATGGAAGTAACCCGAACGATTGAGCGCAGAATAAGCTTTCCATTTATCAGTGTGGATGATAGTTCCTTGTTCAACATGCTTTTCAATTAGCGGCATAAGGGTATCGGCATCTCGTTTGTTATTAGGACAAATTTCAAGGCGAAAACGCTTCGATCCTCTTTCTATGATACCAAAAATCCATTTACCATCTCTAATTCTGCCTACATGATTTTTCCGACGCCCAAACTTACTTTCATCCACTTCAATAACTTTGTTCGCTCCACCAAGTTTCCCTTCAGTGCTCTGTTCCTCAAGCATTCTTTCGGAAATTACTTGTCGTAATAATTCCAGCCAGTGGCTTACAGTGGTACGTGAAGTTACATCATATTGAGAAATCATCTGCAGGCATTTTTCGAAAGAAAAGTTATGAGCGAATGAAAAAATGAGAGTTATTAGACGATGAGGAGAAATAATGCTATTTTGAAAAAATGTCCCTGCTACTCGAGAAACTTGCTTTACTCTATCATTCGGATGACTTGTTATTTTTTTGCATCTGAAGGTTGCAAATCCAGATTTGTCAATAAATATAAGAGACATTTGTCTTCCACAAATGTCACAATTTCTACTTTCTGGCATAAGGCCTCGCGATATCAACCAGGTAAAAAGCCTATCATTATTCCCACCGAGCTCAACTACTTCCGAGTAAAATCGTTCAAATGACCAAATATTTGGTCTGCTAGCAACAGCCATGATAGTGATTCAGTACGAAAAATAAATCAGGATGAAGTACCGTAAACGATTGGTATGAAATAAAAAGTGCTTCGTCTTAAAAGAAAAAAAATACATATAGTATAATGAATGAAAGTTTGTCATTGGCTATGAAACCCCTCCAATGTTCGAGCTTTTTAAACTTTAGTTTAACGATAATTGGACAAATGCAATTTTTGTGGGAGTGTTCTTGAAATTTCAGGTCATCATCCTGATAACGCTACACGGGAAGGGAAACCGTGAGATCTTTTTAAAGATAAATTTCCTTGTAAAATTTATTAAGTGGAAGAATTTCAAACGAAAGTTTTTTCTAATTGGATCCTATTTAAAAATCTGCCGACTGCTTTTTAAGCAAAGGTTCAGCTTGTGTTGTTAATTACTTCTCATTTTTCCTAGTTTTTAACACCTGGACAAGAAATAACGTAAAATGTTCAAGCAAAGCATGAGCAAGTTTGGAAAACTCATTATTTAAAAATCCCAGTTAAAGTGAAAGTCTTTAGACTATTTTTCTGATGCCCGTGGCATGACGTTTGTATGTTATAGATAGGCAACTGAAAATTAATGGCCTTTTAACGATTGACATTTTCTTGGGATGCTTTAAAATCGCCTTGGTAAGATGCAGATGTGCGGCAAACGACTTATTCTGTTTAGCATAGACAGTTCCCACGATTCTTTCCAAACGAGTCCTATAAGATGACAAATGCAAAAAGCTCGCAAAACAGGGAAAACTACCTTTTAAAAATAATTAATGAAAACATTCCCCCACCTTAAAAATCCCTCGCTGGATAATTACAACTGTTTAACGATGTCTGAATGACACGATATCAAATAGAAAATAGATTATTATTAATTATTTATAGCTCCCAAAGCTGGAAATAGTCTTTCAAATCTCTAAATATATAGGGTTAAAAAAAAACACGTTACAAGATGTTGTTTTATTTACTTATTTATTTATGTATTTTACCATGCGTTTAAGAATATTTCTTTTATACACATTCAAAAATGTATAATCTAAATGTTTATTTTTTATGTACTTTATTTTAAACATATATCAGTATTTTTTTTAATTATTAATCAATTAGTAAAAATCCTCTTTGCTAAAATAATTCAGAAGTACTTGTATCTATATATTTGTAATATTATAATGTAAATATTATTGTTGTTGATGTATTAATAACACACTTATATATATATTATATTGTATGAGACGGTAAACGGAAAATAGTGACCGGAAAAAAGGTTATCGGTTTAGTAAGTTGCATTATTTTCATTATTATTATTTGCAAATATTTTCATTTTTCGAGCTGGTTAGAAACAGATAAAAAAATGGAAATTATCTTCAGATAACAAACTATGATCAAAGTAGTATAAATGCACAATAAAACTCAGTGACACTAAGTTTCTTATGGAAAAAAAATCATTTAAAAAATTAAATTGCCAGAAAAAAAGACTTTAGACTAAGAAATTTTCGTTTTCTTAAGGTCGAATCACTACAATGTTACGACAGCGAATGGCTGTTTTCATGGAGGACTAAATAAGATTAATTAAATATTTAAAATTCGTCTAAAATGGATAAGTAAGCAATGTCGCTGCTTCTCGGAATTTTATAACGACGACAAAACAAAATTGTTTAAAATATGTTTTAAAATATCGTTTTAAATATGATTAAATTTTTTTATATAAGTCTTTTAACACATAATAATTGACCATAACTTAAAAGCTTCTTTTTTGTTTTTAATATTCACGCGAAAATGTATTTTTTTAATTAAAAAGAAATACTATTATTTGTGCTATTATTTTTAATTAAAAATATGTAACTTTGAAAGTGGTATTGGAATTGTAAAAGTTAATGTTTATTCGAAAAAATATTTTTCCAACCTCAACTGCTCGAAATTTTCTGAGACATTTTCAGACTCATTTTTAAAAGTAAAAGTAAAAACATGAAACTCTTGCTAAAACGATTGTTGAAGAGATGTATAAGAGGTTTTATTTTTCGATCCATTCGTGATTTTATTTTTCGATCCATTCATTAGAAATTGGTTTATAAATCATTATTTTCTCAGAATGACCACTCCCTCCCCCCCCCCAGGTTCGGAAAATTCGGTTCAAAACGTCAAATTTGACAGTATTTTTTACAATATTTTCCACATTTATCAAGAAAATTTTTTTTTTTGACAAGTACGTCACATTGTGAAGTCTCTAAATAAGGAAATGTTCCAGTTTGATGTGTTTGAGAGCAAAAATGGATTTAAAAATAAATCAAAAATAAGTAGTTTAGATTTGAATATATCCTTAAGTGCATTCATAATTATATAATTACGTAGCACCTATAGTCACTAAAGTCGCCGTCTATTTGCTCGCCTGTTTACAAATAACAGATCAAAAGTAACCTAACCGAATGGTTTGAAATTTAATATAGATAACAGAATTTTAACAAGTTGCAGAATTGCAGAATTTTGATTATTCGTGTAAAATTTTATGGAAATAGTATCAAAACTTAAAAAGATGTTAATAAAGTTTTCTTCCTGCAGTTAAACCCTATCATACGTAATTAATCCAATGATACCCCACGATAGGTAATGATTTTAGGTTTCCATGGTGATAACATCTTTTTTAACCCTTTATGTACCGAATTAGGAATTCATGAAAATTTTCCATTCTAAACCATTTTACGAAAATTGTTTAAACTAAATTAAAAGATTTGCATAATCATTTAATAAATTTTTGAATGATTTTAGAAGGATTGAAGGATTTAAAAGGATTAATTAAATTTGAATTTACAGGAATTTTGAGCAATATTTATAGCTCACTCAAATCTTTTAGTTTAAATTGTTTTCTTAGTATTTTTTAGAATTATAAAATGTACAAATATGATGTTCTTACAATATAAATATAGAAATATTTCCGAATTGAAAAATCCCCACCCCCCCTCCCTCAGCTCCAAGAAAGCTGGAAAGATACAAATGCAAAAGAAATCATTCTTTTAAAAATATTTTAGTTTTGTGTGACCAATAATTCTTTTGGAGCAAAATAAAGTGCTGTATCTGTAACCCATTCTAAACAGTATTACAATTAATTGACGTATTAAAAGAATTTTATAATAAGTAATTTTAATGGTACTTATAAGTACCGTCGGTAGATAAAGGGTTAAGATAAAGTCATATTACTTATGTATTGCTGGATTCAATACATATATAATCATAATACATTTCGTATTCTGGCCATTAAACCTTAATTTAGCTATTTAACCTTAAAAATATTCAGAGATTGTCTTTATGAGAAAGAACCTATATCCAAACTTTGAAATTGATCGGATTATTGTGCATAAAAAACAATTTATCTAATTTAAAGGGGGGGGGGGTAATCGTCTGCTGCCTCTTTTTAAATAGCAAAAGAATCCGATAACTAATGAGGAATACGCCATATCATCATGTACCTAAATCCAAATTTGAAGCAAATAGAATAATTCGGCATGAAAAACCATTTATTAAATTTAAGGCGGGGGGGGGGTATCTTCTGTTCAATCCTCTATATTTAACCATTAAACCCTTAAAACTATTCAGAGATTCACCTTGTCAGGATTTATCACCTTATCCTCTATTTAAAATTTGAAATACATCGTATAATTCCACATAAATATCGATTTATCTAATTTCTGGGGGAGATAATTCCCTGTCCCCCCCTTTATAATAAACAAAAGAAACCCATATCTAATCAGAGACTGTGATATTATCATAATGAAACTTTGTCAAAAATTCCAAGCAAATCGGATAATTCTGCTTAAAAACCTATCAATTTAATTTAAGAGAGGTTCCCCCGTTCCCTCCCTATACTTAACCATTAAACTCACAAAAGCTCATCAGGCATTATATGCTATATATAAGCCTTATCAGAAAGAATTTATACCTAAAATTTGGTACACGTTGGATAATTCTGCTTAAAAACCCATTTATCTAATTTAGGGCGAACGGACGGATAGGGGAGGGGGGATTGGTAATCGTTCGTTCCCAAAACTAATCAGGCAAGCGTTTTTTCAGTAAATTTGAAAAAATGTTTACTTTTAAAAATATGCTGTTTGCGATCATTCCATCATTTTTTATGTAAATATTTTTAATTGTTTTAAAATTAATATTGATGACAAAAACCCTGGAGCGAAATTAAAATCAGATTTTCCCCTTTAACTAAACTGAAAAAATTTGAAATCCGAGAAGTAATGTTTAGAGTTATAACGATTTTAAAATATTCCACTTAAAACAATATTAATCATGTGAAATTGGTATAAATTTTATGTGAAATTTTAGGATGTGATTTTGTTAGCTATTAGAGTAACATTGTTTCTTGAATTGCAAGCATTTCAATCTGTATCTAATCTCATAAAACCTGATGAATTATTTAAAAGGGTATAAATCGAGTTTTGCAGTTTTGCGAGTTTTGCAGATATGAAGATGCATTTTTTTGTGTCTCATTCAGAACTGAATATCAGAATTTTCTAAGCGGCGATTGCCTTGTAAACGGTTTTCCATTCATTTCCCTTTGATTGGGGAATTTTAAGACCAAATCATATGCTGCTAAACAAATACTGTCTATTTACATGTTTTGTTAAACAAGATTAGTTAAATAGTGAAATGCACGGAATCTTGGCCCATTGATATTTTATGTATTGCGGCATGCAAAAAAAATTTTAGCAACGCATTTTAAATGTAAATTTTGACTGGATGCAATATTCATTTTTTCTTTCTCTTTTTCATATTTACCAGTGAATACTTTTGTTGTTTCAAAGGAAATATTATCTGTGCCGTCTTAAAATTCACAAAAATAGTTTAAAAGATCTAATAAAATATGAAATATTATTATCTCGTCTAAGTATATTTTTAAATTGCAACTTTTTTGCAATTTAACGCGATCATTTTAAATATGAAATAATTTCTTTTATTTGCTGCTTTTAACGCGCATTAATGAATCTATTATTTAAAACTTTTCTTTCTCATTTTGATATTCTAGTGAACATACTTTTATTGCAAGAAAGGAAATATATCTGTTTCCGCTGCCTTAGAATTGGCGAGAATAGTTTAAAATATGTGAAATGCCTTAAGTGTGAATGTAAAATACACGGCCGAAACTAGAGGGGGGTAGAGGGGGCACGTGCCCCGGGCGCCGCCAGAACAGAAACTGAATGGGGCGCCAAATTAAGATTTTGTTTGGTGTGTTTGACATAAAGAATGCACATATGTGGGGGATGGGGGGGGGGGCGCCAAAATACATGTTTACCCCGGACACAAAAAAGGCTAGTTTCGGCGCTGGTAAAATATATTTTGAAATTTAAACTGTTTGCAATATTATTATTTGGCTATTTTAAATATGGTAAAATATTTTAATAAAATCAATATTTTAACATTTTCTTTCTGTTTTAATACTCGGATTTAAACATAGTATTATGACTAATTTTCCCGATTTTAACAGTAATTATTTAATTCTCATCATTTGAATTTTACTTTTAGTTTGTGATAATTTAGTGTACATATATATAAGTATACTTTAATTCGAAGGAAATATTATTCTTTGATTATTTAGTCATAATTTAAAATAATAATCTTTTTTAAAATATGTGAAAAATATATCTCGAAATTCTGAAAATTTGGATTTAAAATGAAAATAAAACGCCAGAGAATTAGTCAAATCTATATATATAAAAGGAATTCTGAGGATAATTGAGGCAGAGAAAAAATCGTCTGCTAAGAAAATCTTTTTTCATTTTGAACTTCTATAAATAAAAGGACAGATAGGCTCTCAAACAGTGAATCGTCGAATATAATTGAAGAACAAATGGAAGAACAAATGGAAGAACAAATGGAAGAACAAATGGAAGAACAAATGGAAGAACAGATGGAAGAACAGAAAGAAGAACAGATGGAAGAACAAATGGAAGACCTCTTCATTAACAATAAAAAAAGATATGCAAACGAAACCCCAGACAAATGGAAGAACAAATGGAAGAACAAATGGAAGAACAAATGGAAGAACAGATGGAAGAACAGAAAGAAGAACAGATGGAAGAACAAATGGAAGACCTCTTCATTAACAATAAAAAAAGATATGCAAACGAAACCCCAGACAAATGGAAGAACAAATGGAAGAACAAATGGAAGAACAAATGGAAGAACAGATGGAAGAACAGAAAGAAGAACAGATGGAAGAACAAATGGAAGACCTCTTCATTAACAATAAAAAAAGATATGCAAACGAAACCCCAGAACACCGAGAAGAAATCTAATTAATAAATACGTGAATGTGTGGGGTTGTAGAACTGGCATTCAGATAGTCTTCGGGCTACTGAGGGCGGGCAACCGTCTAGTTAAAATAATAATAATAATGATAAATGCAATCTATACATCGGGAATTTCTCTTGTATAAAATGATCATCAAATCATCTAAAAACGATTAAAAACCTATGTACAATTCAAATGATTTTAATAGTACTACTGAAACCTTTTACTGAAATAATTTTTTTATATTTTCAAACATAATGAAAAATACCTTTTATATTTTTGATGATGAGCACTAAAAATTTGCATACAATGAAATTAAAAAGATGCTATCTGCTTTATTATTATTTTGTTTTAGTTCATGATAATCTAATTATTAATTTTAAATAATAATAATAGTACTGATCATATATATATAATTTTGAGCATTTTTTTCGTGATCTCGATATACGATAATCCAGAAGTCCGAAGTAGAAGGGCCCCACTATTGGCCGAGAGGTTCGGACCTCTCAACTGGTTGATGGCAGGTGCTGGGTTCGAACCCAATCGCGGCTGTCGGCCTAACCGTTCGGAGTTTTCTTCGAATCTTGCGTAAATACGTGTTAGGTTCCATTAGAAAGACCCCCAAGAAGGGCACCCCCCTGGTCCTATATCCCTAGCGTAGATAATCGGACGACAAAAATAAACCAATCGAAGTAGAAGGAGCAATTTTTATTTATTTGTTTATTTTTTACTTTCTTCCATTTTTACAAGAAGAAAGTACTGGATTCGTGAAAGTCATCGAATTCCGGTTTTCGAAGGATTTACACGTTTTAAAAGGACCTGAAGATCATTTGGTGATTTTTATAAGATGTCTGTCGGTGAGTTTTCCGCAACATTGTCACTCTGGGAATCTGTATGAGACAAAAATTTTATGAGCGCTCTATCTCAAAAACTAACGAACAGAATTTCACAAAACTTTAGATTATATTAGACCTTGATATAAACTGGAGCTGATTTTTTTTTTGGTGTATATCGCTCATTAGATGGCTGTTTTATTCATAATTTCCGCATCAGCTGAAAATCAAGAACATAGCATAGATTTGTATAAAACTTTAGATTCAATTAAGTTTTGATATAATTTTCACGTAAAGGCTGAGAACCTTTTGGTGTAAATCGCTCTAGAGATGGCGCTGCTATGCTGCATTTTTCACGATTTCGTAATAGCTGTATCTCAAGAACTAATGCCTGAATTTTCATCAAACTTCAAATTCAGTTAGTACCTGATAAAAATTGGTTATTAGATTTTTGGGGTATATCATCAAACAAGTAGCTCTGTTGTGGAGATTTTCTTAACATTCCAAAAAGTGCACCTGTCTGATACATATTAATGTTTCAAAATTTGCTATCACAGGGATAAGATTAAATGGAAATCTAGGCCCATTTTGAGGACTCTAAAGATATTATAAGACCTCCAGTCGGCTTGTGTGGTAGCGGGTCGAAAAATAGCGGCAAGAGGCTGGATCAGATTTAGCTAGAATTTATTTAGTTCATTACAAAGAAATCCACTCCACTTATAACAAAATAAAAGATGGGTTCTCCACAACAGATTGAAAAGATTGTTCGTACTGAATATGAAATGGCTTTACCGCCACTCATTAATATGATAAAAGTTTATCAGGAGTTGTTCTCCACAAGTTCTTCCACATAGGCATTAACCGCCTATTAATTCTTCTCCCAGAGTAAAACCCTGGTCACTACTCTCTCTGAGTACGAGGGCCAACTCCCCCGTCTCTAACGCTCCGCATCCGAACAGCAAAAGAAGTCCCTTAGAGCATCCCCTCGCTCTATTTATCCCGTTTTCCCTCATCCATCATTCCTTGGGATGACCCGCCTCTTTCATTCTTGTACAGCGGTCGCCTTGGAGAAATATCTTTCTCTTACTTGTGGAAATCATCGCCATAGCGGTCTCTCTCAACACTTCAAAGGCTCATCTTCCGTGGGGTCTAAAATCGGCGGAACGACCATATGCATTAATCGAAGAGTTCACTTTAAGTGCTTTATTGAAATCGGCTGACTTTCTTATGCCTACTTTGAGAGTGGAGAAAGATGTATTTCTCCTTCTGAGAATTCTCCGGGATTCTCGTCGTGGGGGGGTAATTTTGGAAGCGTGGGAACGAAATTCATCACAACACCCCTTCCGCCAGTCTGATATTGGGCTGCAAGACACAATATCTGTAAGGGCAAGGTTAGCTCATTAAACTTGGGTGGCCCCGATATATTTTTAGATCTTTAAAATCCCTTTAGTTTGTTTCTGTTTTTTTTTTTTTCATTTAACAGGATCTTTCCCTTCGGTATCCGTTTAATTTATCTACACAATAAAGTACACAAATATAAATTACAAAATACAGATAATTAGCATGAAAACATATATACAATTGGATTTTCTGATAGATTTTACTCTATCCTACTTAAATAATCCACATGGGGTATGTCCTTTCCTGGACGATGTTTTATAGCGTAATGATAGGGTTGCAGGGTGAGTGCCCAACGTAAAAGGCGAGGGTTATTGCCTGCGTTATTCTTTAAGAATATTAAAGGATTATGGTCGGTTTGTATAGAAAACTTCTTACCGTCAATATAATGTCTTAGCTTCTTTATTGCAAAAATTATAACGGCGCATTCGCGTTCTGAAGCGCTAAAATTCTTTTCTACGTCTGTGAATTTCCTACTTAGAAAAAGTATCGGATGCTCTTCTGAGCCTTGTCTCTGGGCCAGTATTATACCCATAGCCTTTTCTGAAGCATCCGTTAGTATTATAAATTCGGATTCATAATTGGGGGCGTATAGCACGGGATCTTCAGTTAATTTCTTTTTTAATTTCTCAAACGCTTCCCCCATTTCGCTGCTCCAAACTATTTTTTCCCTTTTGTTTTTTCCTTTTAAAGCACTCGTAAGAGGTTCAACGATGTCGGTATATTTTTTTATGTACCGGGAATAATAACCTGTCATTCCCAAGAATCTCCTTATTTCAGTTTTGTTTCTCGATGTTGGCAGATCTATGATAGTCCTGATTTTGACATCTGAAGGTTTTCGTTGCCCCTCCCCGACAATATGTCCGAGATATTTTACTGTCCTTTGTGCGAATTTACATTTTGCAATTTTAATTTTCAACCTAGCCTCCTTAATCCTAATTAAGACTGTCCTTAAATGTATGAGATGTTCCTCCCAAGTGTTGGAAAATACTGGTGTATCGTCCAGATAAGGAAGACAATATTCTTCTAGTCCGTGTAATAATTTGGACATGAATTTAGAGAATCTATACGAAGCCCCTATTAATTGGTTTGGGTTACATCGGTCCTTTAAATTCCCGTCTTCCACTATTTTCTCGAAACTGTAACTGTTTGAATCGACGGATGGAAAATCTATTTCAAGATCCGGGGATTCTTCAGAGTCGAAAACTTTGCTAGGCAAAATATTTACTTTTACTACGCGTCTTACGTATGGTTTCAACAAATTAACGTGGTAGATTTGTGATTTCTCGCGTCGCCCTGGGACACTCACTAAATTTATATCTGAAATTTTAGCGTCGATTTTTCCCGGCCCGATCCATTTAATAGACCTCTTATTTGGTTTGTTCGTGGCTAGTACGAAAACTTCATCGCCCGGCTCGAAACTTCTTTCAGTTGCCTTTTTATCGTAATAGAATTTCCTTTTCTCCCGGCCGTTCGTCATGTTTTCGACGGCAAGTTCCCGGCATCTTTTTAATCTATTTACCAGATTGAATACATGCTCCGTAACTAATTCGTGTTCGGGACCTTCCCCCGACCACTGCTCGAACAACAATGTTTCAGGCGTTCTGAGATTTCGGCCGAAAACAAGTTCTGCCGGACTGAACCCGGTAGATTCATGGACCACCGTCCTAAGTGCAAATAGGGCGTGAGGCAAATTTGACTCCCAATCCTCTCCATTTTCTAAGCACAATGACTTTAATAATTTTTTAACGGACCGGTGAAATCTTTCTACCATGTTTGAGCTAGGCCTACACACACTAGAATGTCTTAGTCTTACTCCGAATTTATCTAAAAACGTAGTCGTTAGACTGGAGATAAAACTGCGTCCTAAATCTGTTTGTATTTCAGTTGCATATCCTATTCGACTGAATACGGTAATTAACGCTTCCATAACCGTTTCCGAAAGCATATTAGGAATTGCAATCGCTTCCGCCCATCGCGAGTATACACATAAGGCTTTTCCCACTCCTGTGTGAGAAGAAATCCCTTCATGACAAGCCGTTAAAATTCCTTGTCTAAATTTCCAGGGTATAATCAATTGGTTCCTTATATTTCCTCTATAGTCAGTTGACTTTCACACAATAATAGAGTTATGAATTTCGTAATGCGATTTCTTTTTTTCCGCTTTCTCGCGTACTTCATTTAATTCTACCTCATCTTGTTGAGCTTTCACGAAATCCGCCTTTTTGACTTCCCCTAAAATTAAACACGTGTCTGGTTCCAGCTCTGCAACAATCAATACATCTTCTTCCGTTTGAGATGTCTCCTCCCCTTTTTCGGAAGAGCTTTCGTACAATACAATAGTAGCATCTTCAATAGGAACTTTGGGGTTGTTTGATACAATGCCTTCCCTTTCTTCCCTTCCAGAGAACCCGATTTCTTCTCTTTCAGAATTGATTTAGTCTGATTGCGGGTGAGAACGGCATTTAAAACTGCGGGATTATTTTTTTTTCCTTCCTCAATTAATTTCTGAGTATCATTTCCCAAAATATAGTAATCCATGTCAATTTCCTTTTCTGCTACTATAGCTTTAGTTCGGATCGAACCTGCCCCCTCAATTTCTAAATTTATTATCGCCGTAGGTAAACGACGTACATCATTCATGAGTGGTTGCGTAATCCAAACGTAATTCCCGTCTAGTTGATCAGGTTTAATTAATCGTCCTGGGATGACATCTTGGCAGGTCCCAGAATCTCGGAGTGTAACTATTTCCTCTCCATTAATTTTTGCGCGACCCAAATAAGGTTGGAAACCTTTTTCGAATTTAGTTCCGTCGCTAATATGTCGAACATTTGTTACAGGTTTTTTATTTTTTTCATTCTCTGGACAATCGGCCTTCACATGGGAAAAACTAGAACACAAAAAGCACTTCCTTCCACTAGGTCGTTCGAAAACCCGTTGCCGTTCTGTGTTATCATTTCTCTTCCTCCAGTTGGTTTCAGTTTCGCTTTTCCTTTCTCGCGATTTGTCATCAATTTTTGGTTTATCGCCTCTCCTGTCTATTGCGTTTCCGGTGTTCCACGATTTTTTTCGTGATACCTTAACAGCTTCGTATAATTTTGTTGCTAGAGTTAGGGGATCCGTATAATTAGCCCAAGAGTCTATGAAGTGCTCTCTTAGTTCCGTGGGGGCACGACGTTTGATTTGGTCCGTTATCAATAACTTTTTCAGAGCCGAAAAATCTGAAATTCCTAAACCGTGTAACCATCCTTCGAGAAAACTGTCAAGTTCAAAGATTAAATCTTTCCATGGGCTTCCAGGATTTTTAGCATGCCTATTTAATTTTACCCTATAAGCTTCAGGACTCAGCCTATACCTGGCCAGTAATAATGATTTCACATGTGCGAAATTTTCAATTTGGTCAGCCGGTTCGCGCAAGATCAATTCCGCTATGTCTATGGGTAATAAAGAGAGTAAATGAGTTACGTAGTCTTCAGTTTCGATACCTACTCTATTAGCTTGTCGTTCGAATAAGTTTAAGAAACGAGTTATGTCGGATTTATCGGGGTCAAAGCGGTGCATTACAGTCTTAAGTGCAAGTTTAGGTTGACGTTCAGCATTACTACTCGCAGTAGAATTACGCCTCTCTGAGGTTTGAGATAATCTCAGCTGTTCCAATGTAAATTCCCTTTCTTTCTCCTCCCTTTCCCATTGTTTTCTTGTTCTAACCTTTGTTTTTCCTCTTTTTCTCTCTGTTTTTCCTCTTCGCGATCCCTAACTATATATTCAGCTTGAGCTAAAGCAAGAGTTTCATCATAATCGCTCGCGGATTCAATTTTCCTAATAATAGCTGCCATATTATCATCCGGTTCTATTTCTACCCCTAGGACTTCTGCCAAATTTTGTAAGTCTGCCTTCCTACAATATTTGAGTGACGTAATTTTCGTCATGATTCCGTTAAGTTTAATTCGGTTAACAAGAACCCAAAAAATCAAATGCCTTTAACTAAATCGTTAACAATTTCACAATCCAAATTTTATGTATGTATAAGAAAATAAAAATTTCTAAACACAATTCAATAGATATATAAGGATTTCTAATTCAGAACATTTCTTCAATTCTGTTATTAAGTCTCTATAAAATAAATTTTTCCTAAACTTAAAGATCCCTATGCACACAAAAACACAAATAATAACTAACTTTCTGAAATGTCACAGAAAAACAACTTGGATTTTTTTGGATTGGGCACTCACACAGATTATTAACAGAAACATTTACTAATTTAAATACAAAATTTTTTTACCAATACCTGTCCTAACATACAATAGTCAACAGAAATATGTTACAGCACTAACCGTTAATAAAATTTTTAATTTAGTAACTAAGTTATTAAATTTTATAAAGGCCTTTCTTTTTTTTTTTACCCACTGGCTTATCAAAATGTTTTTAGAGAAAAACAAAATAATTCTAACCTCGAGAATTTTTTTACAGCTAGATATTACTTATTTATTAAATTATTTTATGATTAACTTTAATTAATTTGACCTAAATCGAAATTCACTGAAATATTTTTTTTTTAACTTAAGTTTAAGTTTAGAATCATGACAATATTTTACTATAAATACACTAAATTTTCAATCTGAGGCCACTCAAAGAAAAATGAGCCTACCTTTTTCTGCTTGGCACGTCTTTCTGAAGAGGTCGGTCCCGGTTGCTCCTGGGTCTGGCTCGGAGGGTTTCTTTTCTCGGGCTCCACTTGTCAGCGGTCAGTGGTCCTTGATTTCGAGGCACTTGAAGCTTGGCGCTCCTTGGGTATAGCTGAAGGACTCTGGGGCTCCTTCTCAATTTTCTGCGGCACGGCTGAGGCACTCCTATATCTTTTCTCTGGTTGCTGAGGCACG
Source organism: Maratus speculifer (assembly GCA_964019185.1). Lineage (NCBI taxonomy): Eukaryota > Metazoa > Arthropoda > Arachnida > Araneae > Salticidae > Maratus > Maratus speculifer. Next base: position 194,509,663 of record OZ025293.1, on the reverse strand, counting down.
GTCAGGCTTGATGCTCTTCTATTAGCGTCGTCTTTCTGGGTGGGCGCTATTATCACACTCTGGGGCAGACTAAAATATCCAAACAATTTTTTCTTTTCTGGTGTAAGAATCCCACCGCTGCCACCAGTTATAAGACCTCCAGTCGGCTTGTGTGGTAGCGGGTCGAAAAATAGCGGCAAGAGGCTGGATCAGATTTCACTAGAATTTATTTAGTTCATTACAAGGAAATCCACTCCACTTATAACAAAATAAAAGATGGGTTCTCCACAACAGATTGAAAAGATTGTTCGTACTGAATATGAAATGGCTTTACCGCCACTCATTAATATGATAAAAGTTTATCAGGAGTTGTTCTCCACAAGTTCTTCCACATAGGCATTAACCGCCTATTAATTCTTCTCCCAGAGTAAAACCCTGGTCACTACTCTCTCTGAGTACGAGGGCCAACTCCCCCGTCTCTAACGCTCCGCATCCGAACAGCAAAAGAAGTCCCTTAGAGCATCCCCTCGCTCTATTTATCCCGTTTTCCCTCATCCATCATTCCTTGGGATGACCCGCCTCTTTCATTCTTGCACAGCGGTCGCCTTGGAGAAATATCTTTCTCTTACTTGTGGAAATCATCGCCATAGCGGTCTCTCTCAACACTTCAAAGGCTCATCTTCCGTGGGGTCTAAAATCGGCGGAACGACCATATGCATTAATCGAAGAGTTCACTTTAAGTGCTTTATTGAAATCGGCTATGAAATTCTAGAAATGAAGTTCTTTAGGTAAGACAAGCTCAAAAATTACGTAAATCATGCAAAATGCATCATAGCAGTATCATTTATTGGGTGATTTACAACAAATCCTGCAACGACTTATGTCAAAATCTCTAATGAAAATACGTGCATTAGTTTTGAGATAGAGCAATTGCGAATAATTTCACATAGTAACCCCACCTGTCGGGTGATTTACCCCAAAGTATAAACAGTTATCAGGCATATTAAAGCCTAATCGACTATACACCAAATACGAGTCAGGATCAATTTTTATCTGGTACTAACTGAATCTGAAGTTTGGTGAAAATCCATACATTAATTCTTGAAATAGAATTATTGAGGGAATCACAAAAAATGCAACATAGCAACGCCATCTGTTGAGCGATTTGTACCAAAATGTAGAAAACGTCAATTCATGTCAGAGCTAACTGAATCTGAAATTTTATGAAAATCAGTGGTTTAGTTCTGGAGACTGAGCAACTGTTAAAATTGTGAAAACCGCTACATAGTAGCGCCACTTTTTGAGCAATTTACGCCAAAAACCATTCAGCACCAATTTATATCAGGGACTAACTGAATATAAATCTTATGAAGTTTCGTGCATTAGTTCTTGCATACAGTGCCTTCAAAATTTGACCAATGCACGATTTTTGAATTCCCACGCAAGTCGCAATGCTTGCGTTTATTACTTTCTTTCATTTTTACGAGAAAAAAGTATCGATTTCGTGAAAATATTTGAAATACGGTTTTCGACGGATTTACACGTTTTAGGGGTCAGAAAATCCGGAAAATTTTTTTCTTCAAAATGTCTGTCTGTGTGTATGTAACAAAACATTTGTGGGCGCTATATCTCAAGAACTAATGCATGAAATTTCACAAAACCTTGGGTTCTGTGAAACCTTGTAATAGATCTAGTTAAGTTTTGGTGGCGCTGCTATGCTTCATTATTTACAATTTCCACAATAGCCATATCTCAAGAACTAGAGCATAATTTCATAAAACTTCTCGGGAGGCTCATAATTTAGGTAAAAGGGTTTTTCATGCTAAATTAACTGTTTTAGTTCAATTTTTGAATATACGTTCATATTGAAAAAATGCTTGCCTGATTAGTTTTTAGAAGGGACCCTTCCCCCCAATCCGCCCTAAAATAGATAAATGGGGTTTTATGCAGAATTATCCAAAGTGTGTGAAATTTTGGATATAGGTTATTTCTGATAAGGCTTATATATAGTATATAATGCCTAAAGAGATTTGGGAGTTTAATGGTTAAGCATAGAAAGGGAACGGGAGAATAATCTCTCTTAAATTAAATTAATAGCTTTTTACGCAGACTTATCCGATTTGCTTGGAATTTTGGACATAAGTTCATTATGATAAGATGAATCTCTGGTTAGTTATGGGGTTCTTTTGCTTTTTAATAAAGGGGGGGGGGTGATTATCTCGCCTCAAATTATATAAATCGTTTTTATGCAGAATAATTCGATGTATTTCGAATTTTAAATATAGGTTCTTTCTGATAAGGCGAATCCCTGAATAGTTTTAATTGTTTAATGGCTAAGTATAGAAGGGGAATAGAATATAACCCCCCTCAAATTAAATAAATTTCTTTTTATGCAGAATTATCGGATTTGCTTCAAATTTTGGATTATCGGTTCATTATGATAATGCGTATCTCTGATTAGTTATGGGGTACTTTTCTATTTAAAAAGGAAGGCGGGTGATTATCCCCCTCCTTAAATTAGATAATTTTTTTAATGCACATTTATCCAATCCATTTCAAATTTTGGATATAGGTTCTTTCTAATAAAGTGAATCCCTGAATACTTTTAAGAGTTTAATGGCTAAGTATAAAGTGGAGGGGGGGGCGGAGGATAACCCTCCTTAAATTAAATAAATGGCTTTTTAAGCAGAAATATCCGATTTGCTTTAAATTTTGGATGTAGGTTCATTATAATAAGTGTGGAGGGGAGGGGAACGGGGGATAACCCACAACTAATCAGCGATTCGCCTTATCATAATGAACTTATATCCAAAATTCGAAATAATTAATTCTTCGAATAATTCTTCATAAAAAGCCATTTATTTAATTTAAGAAGAAGGATATCCTCTATCCTCCCCTCTATACTTAGCCATTAAACCCTTAAAATTATTCAAGGATTCACTTTATTAGAAAGAACGCATATCCAAAATTTGAAATACATCGGATAAGTGTGCATAAAAAACAATTTATCTAACTTAAGGGGGGGGGAATAATCGCCACCTCCCTTTTAAAATTAGCAAAATAACCACATAACTAATCAGAGATAAGCTTTGTCAGAATGAACCTCCATCCAAAATTTGAAGCAAATCGAATAATTCTGCGTAAAAAGCCATTTATTTAATTTAAGGGATGTGATCCCCCGTTCTCCCCTTTATACTTAACCATTAAGGGTGTTCTCAACTGCTCCGCTAAGAAAGCGCAAAAGTTTTGACACATTTACAAATTCATTTTTTAGCAGAAAGATATAAAATTTGAAAGTTTGACTAAGAAAACGATTTCAAATCGAACTTTTTCTTCCATTTTTTGATCAATAAATTACCTATTAAGTTATAAGCTATTTCGATCACGTGACCACCCGTTTTTCTCTTGCTTTTCGACTGATTTTTTTGCTTTCATCGGGAAATGTGCTCAAAAACGTCAACTTTGAAGGCTTGTTATGAAAGATCTATTATGTTTAAAAAAACCCCAAAAATTGAGTGTAATGAACAGTTTCTCAATAACAACACCTGCTATTTTCATGCATTTCCGAATAAAAATAAATTAAAGCATATGTCACAAAGTTGCCCTTTTTGATTTATGAACAACCTTAAACCCTTAGAACTATTCTGCGATTCACTTTATGAGAAAGAACAAATATCCAAAATATGAAATATATCGGATAAGTGAGCATAAAAAACATTTTATCTAATATAGGGGGGGGGGAATTACCCGCCCCAATTTTTAATTGGCAAAATAACCCCATGTGTAATCAGGGATACGCCTTATCATAATGAATCTATAATCCAAAATTTGAAGCAAATCCGATAATTCTGCGTAAAAAGTAATTTAATTTAAGGTGGGTTATATTCTATTCCCCTTCTATACTTAGATATTAAATCCTTAAAACTATTCAGGGATCCACCTTATCAGAAAGAACCTATATTTAAAATTTGAAATACATGGGATTATTCTGCATAAAAACCTATTTATCCAGTTTAAGTGAGAGATAACTGCTCGCCCCTCCCCTTTATAGTAAGCAGAAGAACTCTTTAACTAATCAGAGATACGTCTTATCATAATGAATCTATGTCCAAAATTCTAAGCAAATCGCATAATTATGCGTATAAAGTTATTAATTTAATTTAAGAAAGGTTATCCCCCGTTCCCCCCCTATACTTAACCATTAAAACTCCTAAATCTCTTCAGGCATTATATACTATATATAAGCAGTGTTCTCGCTGTCGCTCGCCAATGCGCCAAATTGCGATTAAATTCTTCATTTGGCGAATAAACAAGCGATTAAATTAGCCAAATTGCTAGTGCTCAGTTTTTGCTTCTTCTTTCTTTTCTTTTTTCTTTTTTTTTCTTAGGGGGGGGGGCGGTTGCGTGTGTGTGTGTGTTTAATACTTTTAATAATTTTTTTTAAATATATTTGTATAATAACATATTTTTAATATATTTGTAGCGGATAGTTGAATTTAGATTAATAACAATCGTTATCGCAGTTATAAAAACTTAGATTATTTTAGAATTTTCGCCCTTTTTTTGCTAAAGAAAGGGGGGGGGGTACATTAGAATTAAAGATTTTTTTTAGTGCTACACGGCGAATGTATTTGGCTAATAATTTTTTCATTTGGCGAATGTTTTTTATTTTTAATTAGCCAGATTACTAACGTTGGTCAAATGTCAGCGAGAACACTGTATATAAGCCTTATCGAAAAGAACCTATATGCAAATTTGACACACGTTGGATAATTCTGCATAAAAACCCATTCATCCAATTGAGGGCGGAGGGAGGGGGTAATCGTCCCCTCCCCCCCCCCGATCCCCCCTTCATACTTAAGGAATGAATCCCCAAAATCAATTCCTTGTCACTTTTTTTCCTTGTCACTTTTTTTCCGGTAACTTTTTTTCCGTGTCACTTTTTTTCCGCTTTTGTAGTTTATGTCACTTTTTTTCCGATAACTTTTTTCCGGTCACTTTTTTTCCTAGATTCGGCGCTGCTATCCATTTTTACGGTTTTTTGCAGTGATTTTATCTCAAATACTAATACACTGATTTTCGTCAAATTTGAGATTCAGTTAGAACTTGGAATAAATTGTTACAGATTAGATTTTGGAGTAAATCACCTAACCGGTGACGCTGCTATGTTTCATTTTTTTGGTAAGTATTAAAATGTATGAGATAGAAGAAAGTTCTGGGATAGCCACATACGATTATTTTCATGTCGGATTCGATGAGTCCATTTCAGGAATGCATTGAAGAATTAGCAAGAGTGAACTTTGCTAAACTAAGTTCTTGCAGAGGCAATGGCTGATATATGAAGCAAACACTCGGATGAAGCGGAAAGGCCGACAGAGCATTACAATTAGCATGAATATAAACGTATAAGTTAAATGCAAAATAATAAGGCGGCGATTAAATAAGCTTGTACATTGTAATTAATATGAAGCTGTCACAAAGAAACGTTTTGTAAAAACATGTTTTTTGGCGTATCTCATCCCTAAAACGTGTAAATCTGTCAAAAACCGGAAGTCTAAAATTTTCAAGAATCTGGTGCGTTCTCCTTGTATAGATAAAAGAAAGTAAAAAGCGAGACTCTGTACATATACATTAGTTCTTGGTTAAATGCACTCGATGATCGAGTTTCTCGTTTATCATTTTACAGACATTTCCTCTATCTTATAACAAATTCCATGTTGGGATTCCAATTCCAAACATATTTTTATCTTTGTTCAAACATATAATTCAGAATACACACTTTTCAAATTCTTCTTTTTCAATTTTATTATAAATATTAAAATATATATATATATATATTTTTTTTTTTATAAAACTTACAATAATTATTTAGAGAGGGAAAAATCAACTGTTTGGAGTCAATGGGGATTTTTATCGACAATCATTTTGCTTTTGTTTCCTTCATCTGATGCCATAAGCTTGGTAATGTTAAAACTAAATTGCGTAGTATTATTTCAAAGGAGTTGTAATTATTGCAAAGTTATTATTATTATTTAATTGGTAAATAAGTCAAAAATATATTAGTTTTCTAAAAACATATTATACAAAATGAATTAAACCACAACAAGTCTGAAATTGCATATCAAACGTAGCAAATGAGGTGCGTTCGTACAATAACGAAATTATAATAATATTCAGATCTGGGTGTAATAGTATACAGTACATTGGATACAGTATAGTATTCGACATATTTTGTGCGTTCCTGTAAAAAAAACTATCTGCTTTTTATTATACAGGAAGTAACTTGCAGTAAACTTCAGCATCGTATGTCAATTTCTTAAAATATGACATAATTTAATTAAAAGGTGTCCTAAACAATGCTTCCCTTTATATCATTATGTAATGGAATACTTTTGTGCAGCCCTGTAAATAAATAACAAATACTTTTTGCACCACTGATTGTACAGAAACTATATTTTAGTATATACTTCATATGATTTTGTTCAAACGTATGTAACAACACAAAAATGCACTTGAAACTATTTTTCCTATTGACCGTAATGTAATAAAATCATTTTGATTCACCCTGTAATTAAACTATGCGCATGATTTTCATAAAATCTCAAATTACTCGACAATATATCATCACCTTCATCATCATCAACCTTTTTCGATCCACTGCTGGATTTAGGTCTCCCCCAGATTATATATATATACATATATATATATATATTATATTAAATTCAACCCATTCAGTCGGGCAGTTTTTATGCTGTTAAATGCGGGCGGACAGACGGACAAACTGAGTGAACTATGACTATAGGTGCTACATATTAACATAATTACAAACGCACCTAAGAACATAAAAAAATACTTTTAATTACATTTCTTCTGTTTATTTTTCATAATGTTTACATACATGACGACACTTTTTTGTTCATTATTTCGAAGAAACGCCTCACCTATGGCCGGGAGGTTCTGACTTCCAAACTGGTAGACGGTAGGTGTTGGGTTCAAACCCAATCGCGACCGTCGGCCTAACCGTTCGGAGTTTTCCGTGGTTTTCTTCGAACCTTGCGTAAATACGGGTTAGGTTCCCTTAGAAAGACCTCCACGGAGAGCATCCCGCCTTTTAGGGCCTATATCCCACACTGTAGATAATTGGCCGATATAAATACAAACAAACAAACAATTTCGGAGAAACATTTTTAGTTTGAAGCGACAGTGCGGTCACGGTAAAATACATGTTATTTAAATTTCTGATAAACGAATTACACAAACAGTTATAAGCGATTGTTGCCTCACGATTACAGTTTTTAGGTAGATTTCGTAAGAAATACTACCTATTGCAATCGCACCAGTTTATCTATCTGTCTATCTATCTATCTATCTATCTATCTATCTATCTATATATATATATATATATATATATATATATATATGTGTGTGTGTGTGTGAATCTTGTCTACTTTTAATGGTATTATATATATATATATATATATCACTTTTTTATGGACACGATAACTTCTATAATTCTTCACCAATCTCCACCAAACTGGTACATAAAATCAAAGGGATTAAAGTCTTGGCTAAGTTCGTTAAGGCCCTACATCAGTAACGCTCCGAGATAGAACGGCTAATGTTATTTCAATGGAAGAAATTTATCGCTTTCATTCCTTTGCATTTTGCTCAAACTTAATAATTTTTGTTGTTTTGAAAACCTGTAGGTTTAAACTATGCACGTCATTCTGAAATTTTATTTCTTTTTTTAATTTTAAGGCGATACAAGTGCGTTATTTTATAGTCTTTAAAATTCACTTTTAATGTCTTATTACGAAAAATCTGTTTGACATTTTAAAATTTGGTAAAACAGCATGCAGAGTTTAATTATTTAGCTTTCAGAAAATGTTTTTTATTTTGATTTTTACAAAAATTTAATCTATGCTATTTGTATAAAAAGTTGAAATACTTTGATTTAAAATAGTAGAAAATGGTGTTTAACTCCGCCTTTAAAAGGGAGACGCCTTAAAAGTAATTAGGGTGAAAGACGATATGGGTTTACCTCCAGGGAGTCTTACAGGGACGAAGGTGTAAAATCTTGCCTGTGGCTATTAGTAAAATGTTGTTTGCTGGTTTAGGATAAAAAAATAAAAACATCCTTTCCTGAATGCATGATAGTTCGATCAGAAATGAATTTCAGAAATGATGTAAATACATGTTGATTTCAAAAAGTTTGTTTAACTAGGCATTCAATCTCAAATGTACTTTAAAAGCATTATTGATTTCGAATAAAAACACATTTAACATTTTTATTATTTTTCTTCCATATATTTAAAGTTTAATTTCTAAAAAAGATTCTTTAATTGCGGACAACATCAAAATGAAATATTCGTTAATTTATAAAAAATAATAGAATTAACTTTTTGTCATCTGCAGACGACAAAGGGAAAAAAAGAAAGGGCAGAAAGAAAATAACAATGGTTCTGACATTAAAAATGAATAGATATATTCGCGAATAAATGGGTGAAAGACGATATGGGTTTACCTCCAGGGAGTCTTACAGGGACGAAGGTGTAAAATCTTGCCTGTGGCTATTAGTAAAATGTTGTTTGCTGGTTTAGGATAAAAAAATAAAAACATCCTTTCCTGAATGCATGATAGTTCGATCAGAAATGAATTTCAGAAATGATGTAAATACATGTTGATTTCAAAAAGTTTGTTTAACTAGGCATTCAATCTCAAATGTACTTTAAAAGCATTATTGATTTCGAATAAAAACACATTTAACATTTTTATTATTTTTCTTCCATATATTTAAAGTTTAATTTCTAAAAAAGATTCTTTAATTGCGGACAACATCAAAATGAAATATTCGTTAATTTATAAAAAATAATAGAATTAACTTTTTGTCATCTGCAGACGACAAAGGGAAAAAAAGAAAGGGCAGAAAGAAAATAACAATGGTTCTGACATTAAAAATGAATAGATATATTCGCGAATAAATACATTTGTATTAAATTTTTCTTATCATTCTTTTAGACAATTCTTAATGAATTAGTTTAAATGTTCCTTTTCATAAATATTTCATAAATATTTCTATTTTAATCAATAAAAGTTTGCAGTATACCCACTCTAAAATATAAAGTAATTATTATGCAATTCATGATTAAATTGGATAACACTAATTTAAAAGATAGAAATATATTTATTTTGACACTTCTATCGAAAATTATGACTAATTTACAATACTTTAGAAAATATATTCTGTTGCGGTAAAATTCACATCCGTAAATGATATATTTATGCTTAATTGTATATAAATTGTCTTTCCTTTGTTTTTCCCTTTCAGAAAGATAAACGAATGATTTTTAAAGTTCTTATACTATTTTAACTAAATAATACGCATATATTCCAAAGCCTGTCATAGTCTAACTGATCTAAGTTTTAGAATAGCGGTTTTTTCAGTCACGCAAAAAGACAAACTCAATTATACTAAACCTATGGAAGATTTTTTAAAAGATACCATATTTTCATTCCAATTTTTAATTATTTTTTTTTTCTGCATAGTATAGCTGACGATGGTTTGTATAGAGGCCGCTTTTTACTTTTTTCGATACTGACTGTAGATTTTACATATGAGGATATTATCACTTTTGAAAACGGTTCCGAAAATGAAACTATCTTGTAAAGAAAATTAAAAAAGTAGAAAAAGGCCTTTGAAGAGATCGCTCTGAGCTATTAAAGGGGAAAAATATTAAAATGCAGACGAGACCTATTTATAAATTTCGACCGTTGGATTATCGTCGAAAGAATTATCATAAGCTAGTAAATTGTTTCGTTTAATTAAAGTTTATATATATATATATATATATATATATATATATACCCGTAAAATAAATCGAAAAAATAGAAAATGGCCTGCAGACGATTAACTTTTATAAATTTCTTTCATAGCATTAGTTTTAAAGCGAAGGCATTGTTTCGTTTAACAGCAGTAGCCTCTTTAAAATAAATGAAATCGTAAAAGCTATTCAATGTAAGAGAAAAAAAATAAAAATAATTTTTTTTTTCTTAAATGTAGGCGAGATATCTTTATAAATTTCTACAATGGGATTTCGTTTGACTGAAGTAAGTCACTTTAAAATACCTGTAACGAAATCAAAAATTGTAATACCGCCTTTGTACAGAAAGATCTCAGCTGTTCAATATAAAAAAGATTATTAAAATATAGACGAGATATTTCTATAAATTTCTGTGATAGGATTTCGCTTCATTGAAGTAAGCCCCTTTAAAATACCCGTAAAAAATCGAAAAAAATATAAAGCGGTATTTGTACAGAAATATCTCAGAAATTCAATGCTAAAAAAATCATTTAAAAAATTAAAATGTTGACGAGATATCTTTATAAATTTTTATAATGGGACTTTTCTCTATTCAAGTAAGCCACTTTAAAATACCCGTAAAAAATCGAAAAAATGTAAAAAGGTGTTTGTACAGAGAAATCTCCGATATCTAATGCCCCCCCCCCCCCCGAAAAAAAAAGTTTAAAGACAATTAAAAATACAAACGAGATATCTTTAAAAATTTCTAAAATGCGATTTAGATCTATTGAAGTAAGTCACTTTAAAATACCCGTAAAAAAATCGAAAAGATATAAAACGTTCTTTGTAAAGAAAGATATCAGTTATATGATGGAAAAAAATTACAAATATTAAAATGATCTTTACAAATGACTTTTAAATGATCTTAAGAATATCTTTATAAATTTCTACCATGGGATTTTCCTTGATTGAGGTAATCATCAGTTTATATTTACTTGTAGACGAGATATCTTTATAAATTTCTAACATTCAATGCTAAAAAAATCATTTAAATATATTAAAATGTAGAAGAGAAAAATATATATGAACTTCAAAACTTCATAGGATTTCGCTTGATTGAAGTAAGCCCCTTTAAAACTCCCATTACAAAATCAAAAAAAAATATAAAACGGTCTTTGTACCGAAAGATCTCAGATATCCAATGCCAAAAAAACATTTAAAAATATTTAAATATAGAAAAGATATATTTATAAATTTCTACTAAAGGACTTCGCTTGACTGAAGTAGCCTCTTTGAACACCTGTAAACAAAACCAAAAAAGTACAAAACGGTCTTAACACCGAAAAATCTCAGCTATCCAATGACAAAAAAATCATTTAAAAATATTAAAAATAGAAGAGATATTTTTATAAATTTCTACCAATGGATTTCACTTGACTGAAGTAGCCTCTTTAAAACACCTGTAAACAAAGTCGAAAAAGTACAAAACGGTCTTTGTACCGAAAGATCTGAGATATCGAATGCCAAAAAATAATTTAAAAATATTCAAATGTAGAAGAGATATTTTTATAAATTTCTACCATTGGATTTCACTTGACAGAAGTAGCCTCACTAAAACACCTGTAAACAAAATCAAAAAAGTACAAAACGGTCTTTGTACCGAAAGATCTTAGCTATCTAATGACAAAATTCATTTAAAAATATTAAAATGTAGAAGAGATATTTTTATAAATTTCTACCATTGGATTTCATTTGACTGAAGTAGCCTCTTTAAAACAACTGTAAACAAAATCAAAAAAGTACAAAACTGTCTTTGTACCAAAAGATCTGAGATATCGAATGCCAAATAATGATTTACAAATATTAAAATGTAAAAGAGATATTTTTATAAATTTCTACCATTGGATTTCACTTCACTGAAGTATCTTTTTGAAAACACATGTAAACAAATTTAAAAAAGTACAAAACGGTATTTGGACCGAAAGATCTCAGCTATCCCATGACAAAAAAATCATTTAAAAATATTAAAATGTAGAAGAGATATTTTTATAAATTTCTACCAATGGATTTCACTTGACTGAAGTAGCCTCTTTAAAACACCTGTAAACAAAGTCGAAAAAGTACAAAACGGTCTTTGTACCGAAAGATCTTAGCTATCCCATAACAACAGAATCATTTAAAAATATTAAAATGTAGACGAGATATTTTTATAAATTTCCACAATTGGATTTCATTTGACTGAAGTAAGCTTTTTAAAAATTCCCCTAAACAAAGTCGAAAAAGTACAAAACGGTCTCTGTACCGAAAGCTCTAAGCTATCCAATGACAAAAAAAAAAAAAAAAAAAAAAAAAAAAAAAAAAAAAAAAAAAAAACATTTAAAAATATTAAAATGTAGAAAAGATATTTTTATAAATTTCTTCCATTGGATTTCACTTGACTGAAGTAGCTTTTTTAAAATTCCCCTAAACAAAGTCGAAAATGTAAAAAAAACGTTATTTGTACAGAAAGATCTAAGCTATCCAATGACAGAAAAAAAAATCAATTAAAAATATTAAAATGTAGAAGAGATATTTTTATAAATTTCTGCCATTGGATTTCACTTACTGACTGAAGTAGCCTCTTTAAAACACCTGTAAACAAAATAAAAAAAAAAATACAAAACGGTATTTGTACCTAAAGATCTCAGCTATCCCATGACAAAAAAATCATTTAAAAATCTTTAAATGTCGAAAAGACATATTTATAAAATTTTATATTAGGATTTCGCTTCACTGAAGTAGCCTCTTTAAAACAGCTGTAAACAAAAAAAAAAAAAAAAAAAAAAAAAAAAAAAAGGTTTTTTGTACCGAAAGATTTCAGCTATCCAATGACAAAATTCATTTAAAAATATTAAAATGTAGAAGAGATATTTTTATAAATTTCTACCATTGGATTTCATTTGACTGAAGTAGCCTCTTTAAAACAACTGTAAACAAAATCAAAAAAGTACAAAACTGTCTTTTTACCAAAAGATCTGAGATATCGAATGCCAAATAATGATTTACAAATATTAAAATGTAGAAGAGATACTTTTAGAAATTTCTAGCATTGGATTTCACTTGACTGAAGTAGCTTTTTTAAAATTCCCCTAGAGAAAGTCGAAAATGTAAAAAACGGTCTTTGTATAGAAAGATCTCAGCCATCCAATGACAAAAATTCATTTAAAAATATTAAAATGTAGAAGAGATATTTTTATAAATTTCTTCCATTGGATTTCATTTGACTGAAGTAGCTTTTTTAAAATTCCCTTAAACAAAGTCGAAAATGTACAAAACGGTCTTTGTACCGAAAGATCTCAGCTATCCAATGACAAAAAAATCATTTAAAAATATTAAAATGTAGAAGAGATATTTTTATAAATTTCTACAATGGGATTTCACTTGACTGAAATAGCTTTTTAAATAAACAAGGTCGAAAAAGTACAAAACGGTGTTTGTACCGAAATATCTGAGATATCGAATGCCAAAAAATAATTTAAAAATATAAAAATGTAGAAGAGATATTTTTATAAATTTCTTCCATTGGATTTCACTTGACTGAAGTAGCCTCTTTAAAACACTTGTAAACAAAATAAAAAAAGTACAAAACGGTCTTTATACCGAAAAGTATCAGCTGTTCAATGCTAAAGAAATCATTTAAAAATATTAAAATACAAACGAGATATCTTAAAAATTCCTATCTTGGGATTTCGCTCTATTGATGTAAGCCACTATAAAATACTCGTAACAAAATCGAAAAAATATAAAACGGTCTTTGTACAGTTCAATGATCTCAGCTATTCAATGCTAAAAAAATCATTTAAAAATATTAAAATGTAGAGGAGATTCTTTGGAAAATGTTTAATGTGCAATCTCTGACATAATAATCACGATCTGTATGTTGTCTTTTAAAATTGCATATAAATTTCACTTGAAACTATCTAACAAAAAAGGTCAATGTCGACTTGTTTTAAAACGGATCCGACTGTTTTGGTCAGAAATGATCTCGAAGAAACTATCCAAATGCAGATATCCCTCCTCGGGCTATCAGTATTGAAAAGGTGCGAGAGTTTTTAGCATTTGCTAATGACTTTTTTCTTCCTGGGGTATCTTATCCCCTTTTTATCGCCTGGAGGTAAAGGGTGGCGTGAGATGACCATTTTCTTATTAATTACAAGCTTGGAAAATATTATTGGTCTTTTAAAGTGTCAATCTTTGGGTTTGGGATACGCCTTCCTGGTGGCAACACGCATAGGTTTGTGATAGGATTTTGAGTTTCGGTTTGACTGATGCAGGCTCTTAATGGGCAAAATCGGACCAAGGGGGCCGGAATAGGGGGCGTTTTTGTGAAAACCGAAAAAACGCCATAACTTCTTAATTAATATACATATCGAATCGGTTTAAAGTTTATATCACTTATTAAAAATGGGCCAAAAGTATATGCATGACAGATTTTTGATAAATTTAGAAGTGGGCTCAAGGGGCGAAAAAAACAGGGATTTTGAGAGAAAAAAATTCATAACTTCGTCAATTTTCAAGATATCAAGTCCAACTAAATTTTTTGTAAATGTTCTTAAAATTATCTAAAACTTTTGTACTTACAAGTTCTTGATAGGACCAACTTTTACCGATGAAAAAAATTAAAAACGAAAAGAAAAAGGGCGCTGAAAAAAGAGAAAAATCCATAACTCCGTCAATTTTTAAGATATCAAATCTGATTAAATTTATTTTACAACTTCTGAAAAATATCTACAACTTTTATATTGACAAGTTTTTCATAGGACCAATTCGTATAGCAAAAACAAATTAAACAAAAATAGGAGTTGGAGAAAAAACCTCAAATCCAAACTGTTTATATTCTGACTCATTTTTAAATTCATTTTTGATTTTAAACGCATCCAAATGGTAGATCCTCTTATTTAGAAACTGTATAAAGTGACGCATTGGTCAATTTTCTGATAAAGACAGAATATATTTCAAAAAAGGCTACTAAAAAAGGGTATTTTGAACAGAATTTCCGAAAGTCATCGGGACTGAAAATTGAAGGAAGTATTCAAATAAGAAATTGCGTTTTTTTTCTGACTCGTTTTTAAAACCATTTTTGTTCTCAAACGCATCCAATTTACAGATCCTCTTATTTAGGAAGTATATAATGTGATGCATCGATCGGTTTTTTGATAAAGACAGAATATATTTTGAAAAAGGCTATCAAAAAGGGTATTTTGAACAGAATTTCCCGAAGTTTTCGTGATTTGAAAATTTAAGGAAGTTTTCACATAGCAAATTGCGTTTTTTATGACTCGTTTTAAAATCCATTTTCGCTCTCAAACGCATCCAATTTATAGATCCTCTTATTTAGGAACTATATACTGTCACGCATTGGCCAGTTTTTTGATAAAGATATAATATATTTTTAAAAATGCTGTCAAAGTGAGTATTTCGCACAAAATTTTCCGAAGCAATCATGATTAAAGAATTAAGGATGTATTCAAACAACAAATCGGTTATTTTATGACTCATTTTTAAATTCAAATTTTTTTTTTTTCAAATGCATTCAACTGACAGTTTTTTGTTATTTCGGAACTGTATAATGTACTGTTTTGGACGATTTTTTAATAAATTCAGAATCTATTTCAAAATACGTTGTCAAAATGGGCATTTGAGCTAAATTTTTCTTAAGATGATTCTAATATAACCAGTTTTTGCAGAAAAATTAAATTAAAAAATTTTCATAAACGGCCAAATGAAGTTATTAAACTGGGTTTATCTCTAATCATATATATATTTTTTTTGTTGAAATGAGCACTCTTCGAAATCTACCTCCGCCTATAGGCCCAGCCGACAGGGATTTTATTTTTATCCACTTCACGAAGGAGCATTTTGTGATTTAAGCGATTGTTACAACTTGACTGCAACATTTTACTTATTTCCTTTCGTGATATATAAATTAAACATTGAGTTATAAGAGATTGTTTTTTTTGTCGGTACTTTTTTATTCCTTTCCGACTGAAAATTTTCTGTTTAAAGCAACTAGTGTGCAATTTTTTTTAAATTTAATAAATTATTTTTTTTTTTTTTAAAATTGAATCACACATTGAGTTTTAAGCAATTTTTGTCTCAAGACGGCATTTTTCTTATTTCTTTCATTCTTTGATAAATGAGTTACACATTGAGTCATAAGCGATTGTTTTCTCATAACGACACTTTTTTTTTATTTTAAAAGACATATTTTTATTTGAATTTATGATTTTGATTTACAATTCGGATTAGTGATTGTTTTCTTCTGACGACATTTTTTTATTTTTTATTTCAAAAGAGCATTTTGATTTTTAAATGACAGCTCTGCCAAACAACTATGCCAAACAACTTTTTATTCCAATTTCTAATAAATGAATTACACATTAAGGTTTAAAAGCGATTTTTCTCTCATGATGGAAGTTTTTTCATAAATTCATTTTTTTTAAACAGTATTTTAAGTTTCAGGCACTTTTTGTCCCATAATGCCCCTCTTTTAATAATTCATCTTTATTAACTGGCCGAGAGATTCTGACCTCTCAACTGGTATACAGTAGGTGCTGGGTTCGAACTCACAGCGTCCGTCGGCCTAACCGTTCGGAGTTTTCGTGTTTTTCTTCGAACCTTGCGTAAATACGTGTTAGGTTCTTTTAGAAAGACTACCACGAAGGGAATTCCTCCCCCTGGGCCTATATCCGTCGTGTAGATAATAGGCCGACACAAAATAAACAAACATAAACAAACATCTTTATAAACCTTTTTATGAAGCTGCTCTTTGAATGTTTCGAAGTGCTCTTCATGAAAATCTTTACTAAACATTAAAATTACAAATAATAGGTAAGCAGGCTTATTATAAATATACATTATGTATATTACATAATGTATATTTATAATTATGTATATTACATATATATATACAGTCTGTATATCAAATTATCTTAGTTTTTCTTTTGTTTTCTTTCTAGGTTTTCCAAAAATCATGATTTAATTTAAAATGTTAAATATACATTTTCAATTGGGAGAATCCTCCATTTTAACCCAAAAACAATTGTGTTCTTGGAATTAGATGCAAAAATTAAATTTTGTTTCTATGAAATACATTTTTTTCATCTTAGAGTTTATTCCATTAGCTAGAATCTAGCTTTAGTATAAGTAATTTTGGATTCCATTTATCGATTATACTAATAACACTAATAACCAGCGGGAATATATGGGGTGAATGTTTTGTCTTTTAAATTGACTGAAAATTATTAGTAGAACATTTTCGAATAAAAATGTTTTTGAGTAATTTAAAAAAATAAAAATAAAAAAGCAATTTCGGTGCGGTTGAAAAATAGAAAAAAAAACATTATTTTTTGTCTGGTTCTTGTTCTTTGAAAAATATATTTCTTGCGACTGCCTTTGCAATTATGCTTTATATATTTCAATGAAATTTTTAAAATATCCCTTTCGTTTCACGTAATCTAGTTTACTACACGTTTCAAAATAACGTTGATGCATTCAAATTTTAAAAGTATTTCAATACTTATGATGTTGGTATACCTAAAATACAAGATACCATTAAAATGTGAAAAATGCATAGTAATATATGTACTGTATATTTTATTAAATTGCACAATAATATAAAATCATGATAAAGCCTTTTTTATAAATTCTACAAAACTAAAATGAAGCGCTTTTCTGTTTAAATAAATTTAATTGTATAAGTGTCTAAATGAAATGAAAACCTTAAAAAAATACCGAAAACAAACGCTATGCACTTGTCGGAAAACCAGCGTTAAATAAATCCTCCTATCGGAAGCAAACGCGATGCAATTGAAAGTTTAAAGATGGTCCCCACATACTTTTAAGAAAAAACGGATATCAGATCATTAACAGATGTCCCGTAGAGATGATTCAGACTGTTTGGGGACGCAGAAGAACTCAAGCGATTGTACCAAGCTATAAGATTCTCCATTACCGGACGCATTTCCTGTCAATCCAGTCATTTGAATGGGTAGGTGATCAGAAGGATATTTCAGCCTTTTTTGTCATATGAATCCTCCTACCACCCAAATTCTTTCCTTAAACCTTAATTGCTGTGGCAAAAATTGGCGCATAACTACGGTCAGGAAAGTCAGAGCATCTTACGAAAATAAATAAATAAATAACTGTTTTAGTGGGGGCGCTGATTAAGGTCCCACTGATTAAGGTCCCAGTACGTCATTTTGACGTCACAAGAAAGTGGGATATAAATCCAGTGGTTGTGCATTTCACTTTTCACGAAATCCTGATTAACGTCCCACTGATATACATCTCGCTATCAGAACGGGACTTAAATCTAGTCACAGAGAATTTTACTTTCGTTCAGACCCTGATTAAGGTCCCACTGATTAAGATCCCGTATACGTCATTTTGACGTCACAAGAAAGTGGGATATAAATCCAGTGGTTGTGCATTTCACTTTTCAAGAAATCCTGATTAACGTCCCACTGATATATATCCCGCTATCAGAACGGGACATAAATCCAGTCACAGAGAATTTTACTTTGGTTGAGACCCTGATTAAGGTCCCACTGATTAAGATCCCGTATACGTCATTTTGCTGAGGTGTTTTCCCGATGATGTTTTCCAGAATCGCCGAACAGTCAATCACTGTCATCCGTATCTATCAATTAAGTATTTCCGTTAGAACAAGACGTAAATCGTTTTCTACTTACTTTAAGATAAAAAAAAATACCAAGCCGGCCATTTTGTTTCTCTTTGAAACAAACATAACTACTCCAAATTCAACCCCAAACTAGAAATCCATTAGTGAATGTCTTCAAGGAGTCATATTACTCAGTATGTGTGAGGTGTCAACAAAACGCTAATCTGTTTCTTCCGCGTGAATCTTCTCGTTTCCCTTTTTTTCCAGTTAAAAGATTTATTAAGAATATTTTTGTTTAACTATTTACATGACGAATAAAAAAAGCAAAAATTGTTTTTATTATTGTTTTTTAAATAAAATATTTTTCAGATTATTATTATTATTATTATTTACCATTTATATACACATTTATCTTATATATACATCTGTGAATACATGTAATAAAATTTTCTAATATCGTTGACGGACTGCTTATTTATTTATTTTAGTAAAAGCATATAACGAATCAAAGAAAGAAGAAAGTGTTTTAATTATTGCCCTTCAAATTAAATACAGTTCAGATTTTTAAATATTTTTTACAATGTATATACATATTTATCACATATATACATCTTGTGAATACTTGTTCAATACGTCCTTTAATACTGAATTATGGATACCGATTTCAAAAAGTAACGCTCAACAATATAAAATTTTCTAATATTGTTGACAGACTGTTTATTATTTATTTAGTAAAATCATAAAATCTGCAGCCATAATTATACAAATCATTTGTAATCAAACGGTATCTTTCAGTTATTGATAAATTTATTACACACTGAGTTACAAGTGATTGAAAATCAACTTTGAGACTATTTTATGAAAGGTAATTTGTCTTTTTAGACAAAAGAAAAAAATGCATTGGACTTATTGATATGCGAATAAGAATTTTGCACAAATTTCATAAATTTGCAAATAAGCATAACTTGTTTCATTGTATTAGAAAGCAGCAACTATGTATTTGTGAGCAGCTTTATAATTAAATTTAAGAGGGTTTTTTTAGTGACTTACTTCACCTTGAATCTTAATTTAAGGCCTTTTAGAAGTAATCTATTATTTTCAAAGAATTGGAAACTTTGATAGCCTGTGAGTTAAAAAACTATAAAATGTAGGGTGTGGTATAGCTGTATATACACTATATATCCAATAATGATCGGTCAGTTGGGATTTTAAACGTTTTGTTAAATATTTAAGGAAATACTTGAGGAATTATCCTGAAACTTCACGATTGCAAACAGAACAGTATAGGTTATATATTTTAGCGGTCAACAAATTGGAATACATATATATATATATATATATATATATATATACAGGGTGTCCGAAAAGTCTGGAAACGGCCGAATAACTCGAGAAATACATATGAGATTGAAAAACGTAAATATACGCGTTAAATATTTTTAAATAAGCTACACAGTGATACTAAATTTGACCTTCGCAACCGACCCTCTGGGGGTCAGACGGGGTCCAACTTTGAAATCTTAAATTATAACCCCCATTTTTTATTGCAGATTCGGATTCTACGGACAAAAATACGTAACTTTTGTATTTGCTGTTTATTTCAAATCCTCGTTTATCACGGTGTATTCGAGCATATTAAATCGATACATATTTCGGCTTTTCCAACGGGATTTTTCCTAATCGAAACTGATTGGGCAGAATTTTTGACGTCAAATTCCCCGTCTTTTGCAGAAATAGCGTTTCCTGAAAATCACCCGTGGCGATTATTTCAATAGTCCTACACTGTTAAAAATTTGACCCATTTGCTGCAGCGTCACTCCACAGCTATTATAGAATTTTTTGAAACTTTTCTTTAAAATTTATTTTCAAGAAAATACTGACATAAAGAATAATTTTAGCAAAACGCGGCAGTAGTTAGAGCCTAATCTACGACACAAAGATCGGGAATAACTGATTTTTGTTCTGGGGGGAGAAGGGTTTCAAATTTCAAATTTTAGTTTACGCTACTTAACTACTCGTTAGGACTCAGATTTTTAGATCAAAATTTAAGTTTAAGTCTAAGCTTTCGAAATCATTTAAAGAAATACAAAAAATAACGTTAAAAAATAGTTGTTTGTTACTCCAAAGTCTAAAGCGCCCCCTATCGGCATTTTTTGAAATTGAACTTTAAAATTTTATTTCAAGAAAATACTGGCATAAAGAAAATTTTTTGCAAAAACCGCAAACGAATCGACCAATTTTTCCATTTTTTATAATCATTTGAAATTTCGGACCCTAAACTTTAATGCCCCCTATCTCCTTGGGAATACGTCTGGGACCCTTAGTCTCCTATTTAATATTATTTGTCTTTAAGTGTACTATAACCCCTTAAAGTTCTGCCCATCTTTTATGAATCACGCTGTATAGTTCCTAAGTAAGAGAACCTGCCAGATGGATGCGTTTAAGGGTGTATTTCGATTCAAACTACGTATTTCCCGATTTATTTTTGAATCCATTTTTGCTCTTAAATGCATCAAACTGGCAAAATGTCTTATTTAGAAAGTGCATAGGGTGTCGTGATGGTCGATTCTTTGATAAATGTAGAAAATATTGCAAAAAAAGCAATCAAAAACGGCATTTTGAAAAAAATTTTCGGAAGCGAGAGATTTGGGAACGAAATAAACTTTTCTAACAAAAATTGAACCGACTTCAAAAACTACTGCAAAGTGAAAAATAATTTCTTTAGATAATAGTAATAAGAAATTAAATTAAGAGCGTAGTATTAACCATGCGTATTATTATATTTATGTACATTAATTTGATTTTTTGGAGTCGGTGCCAGCCAAACCAAGTTGCATGTAATTTTCAATAGCCAAATTTAACCTTATATTTTTACTATTTGCATTGGATACTTATTTTAACTTTGAAATTGGCTTGGCTGGCACCGACTCCAAAAAATCAAATTAATCTACATAAATATAATAATACGCATGGTAAATACTACGCTCTTAATTTAATTTCTTATTACTATTATCTAAAAAAATTATTTTTCACTTTGCAGTAGTTTTTGAAGTCGGTTCAATTTTTGGTAGAAAAGTTTATTTTTCCCTTTTTAGTTAAAAGTTAACGATTTTTTTAAGTCGGTTGATAAAAATTTTAATGCGGAAAAAAATATTGTAAGTTATACACGTATGTCAGGAGGGGGTTCGAACCCACGCTCTCTTTCGAGAATCAGAACACAAATCTTGCACCTTAGACCGCCCGATCATCTGACTGCACGGTGTAT
The DNA here is from genome assembly GCA_964019185.1 of Maratus speculifer. NCBI lineage: Eukaryota > Metazoa > Arthropoda > Arachnida > Araneae > Salticidae > Maratus > Maratus speculifer. The sequence continues at coordinate 194,487,957 of OZ025293.1, read as the reverse complement.
ATCATTCTGACTGCACTCCACTCGTCGAGCTTAGTCAACGCAAGGGCGGATCTGGAGAGTCCTCAAGGGGGGGGGGGGCGATTTTAGAAATTTGGGGACTCGACTTTAATGCGTGGGTCGGGGCTAATTTTTTCACTGCGGGTCATGTTGCTTTTATTTTTTGCTGTGGGTCGGGTCTGGGTCCGGTTGACTTCTAGTTTTTGCTGTGGGTCGGGTTTAGGTCCGGTTGACTTCTTTTCTTTTGCTGCTGGTCGGGTTAACTAATGTTTATGTTGTGGATCACATTAGCAGGATAGCAGGTGTTTTTATTCAGAAACTATGGCAATGGCGTAATCCATTTTTTGATAAGCAGTTTAAGAAAGTTCTGTGAAAATTATCGTTTTGAATAGAATTTCTGGAAGCGACAGCATGAGAAGGTAGAAAAATCCGCAATCATTTGACGCGCGAAGAGAAAACTGCCCTCGGGCAAAGCAAAATGTGGCGCCCCCCCCTTCGACCCAACTTTTTCTTGTAACAGGCCAAAAATTACGCTGGTAGCATAAATTTGGCGCCCTCTAAATTTCCACGCCCGGGCCGACCGCATCCTTCGCCCCCCCCCTTTTGCACGGCACTGCATATTGTCTGTCCTACACATCTTGAGAACAATTAAGTCTAGTTCCAGTGCGGCTCGTCTATTTGTAGAAAAACAATGCAAGCCTGATCTCGGGCAGGTACAAGCCCGCTAGAAATATATATATATATATATATTAAACCCGGGTTATACACAATATAATTCTCCGAGGCTGATCTCTACACTGTAACAGTTAGATTTCTGTATTGATGTTGCCAAACTAGTTTCGACTGATGACGCACATTTATACTTACTCTCATTAAACCCATATAATTGAAAATAGCTCATATTTTAACGTTCCTGCTTAAATCGTTACAAAAAGCCAGTGAGCCCGCAATTTTTTTTTTTTTTTTTTTTTTTTTTTTTTTTTAATGGACGCTGCCCATATGGCCCTTCAATTTTTTTGCCCGCTCGTCCCGTTTATTTTGTTTATTGGCCCGGTCTTGGTTGGTTGGAAAAATTATTCTAATTCTGCTGGCCCGTTAGAAAATTCGAAACCATTTCGCCGACTCGGACAGGCCCGGGCACATGCATACCTCTAGGCTGGGTCGGACACGGACCGAAATTTAACTTTCATTCCGAGCCGAACCCCGAATAAGGAAATTTTGGTCAGTGCGGATTTGAGATAAATTTGGGCTATTATTCCACAGCCCGGTCCCGCCTGAGGCAGAAACATTTTGCGGCATCAAAAGCAAAACCCGATAATGAAATTATACAGTAGAAAAAATTGCATAATACTTATAAAAAATGTTCCAAAAGTAATTATAATTTTAAAGCTATTTTTATATTAAAAAAAGGCTGTTAAACGAAAAATTAAATTTAATATTATCAAAAAAAAAAAAAAAAAAAAAAAAAACCAGTTTGATGTAAAATAAAAATATACTTTACGCATAAAAGGATTCTCATATCTCTGTTGTCTCTGTTTTAGTAAAAAAATATTATGGACAATGGACATGTTAATGAAGTGTGTTTCATGAATAAATGCATGGAACCTGTAGAAAATGCTGTCTATTATCTGTCAAATCGAACAACATTTTTAAATTTTCTGTAAAAAATGCACATTTTTAACTATAACCATTTCGTTCTTCATAACAAGCCTTCGTTATAGCATGACCCAAAAAATAACCTCAAATTAAAAATTTTAAAGTTCAATACTTTTTTAGGAACAGAGGAAAACCTACTCGATCGCAAGAGTATGGTAAATACATTTTCTTACCGCTACCGCATCAGCAGAGATCCCAAAAGAAATGATAACTAGTGAAAAATGCTCCAAGGAGCAGTGCAAAAGCAGAATATGATTTTAATTGAGCATTAAAAAGTAATGGACAAGTGCTTCTGTTAATTACTGAGCATGAGGAAGGATAAGGGATCCCTTCTTGGCTACAACTCACTTCAATGCCAACTTTGAAAAAATCATATTTGCGCTTTTTCCATATAAAAGAAATTTGCGGTTCTTTAGTAGAATTTTCCACCGTGCTTTAGATGTTAACCAGGGGTGTAGTCATAAAAATAACATAAGATATATGCTCTAAGCAGAGGGATATTCTAGAATGTGTATACTATAAGCTTTCTTGAAAAACAGAGGGTATATGGTGTTCTATTAAAAAGTCCAGAAGGTGTGCGGCGTATAGCCTGTACTACATCTCTGATGTTAACTGCACTGTTCACTCTGCACTATACTACAAATCAATTTTCTGTGCAATTATACACTTAGGGTATGCTTGGTGGCAGTGCATGAATGTGATACCTGCAGGAACTAGGTATCTGGCATTATGTCGCCTTCCTTTACATTTATGTCTAATTAAGCTGCATCTTTAATGGTTACGTCTTTAGACTATACATTTTTATAGTAACTGCGACTGATTTGTTTTCACGAAAAAAGCGCAAATATGATTTTTTCAAAGTTGGCATTGAAGTGAGTTGTAGCCAAGAAGGGATCCCTTATCCTTCCTCATGCTCAGCAATTAACAGAAGCACTTGTCCATTACTTTTTAATGCTCAATTAAAATCATATTCCGCTTTTGCACTGCTCCTTGGAGCATTTTTCACTAGTCCTTCTATTTTTCCATATTCCATAGGGATACTGCACAACTTGTTTTGTATTTTATATATAGAAAACAAAATCTTATTTGTATTGAAATTAAAAAAGGCTACATACTCTAATACTCTGGTGTTACAAATTAAAAAAAAAATTTAAACAGGTTTTTCTATACCAAAATTCTACGGTGGTTTTCAAAAAAAAAAAAAAAAAAATCAGTTTTTTACTAAAGTGAATAAAATAATAAATTCTTTCAAAGAATAGATTTTTCATTCAAATATCCATTATTTTTGCCAAAAACAGGAACTTTTTTTATGCAAGAGTAAAGTTTGATACAAAAACCATGCTTCTTTGTTTTCTTAATCCGTATTTATTACGGACTTATTAAAAACGTACTCCACCGCTTTTATAGGAAACGATTGCTTTACTGTGTTATGGAGCATTCTCATTGGCCATAAAGAGACATTCTATAAAAGCTGTGTAGTGACTCTGCAACAAATGGGTCAAATTTTTAACAGTGCACTGTTAAAAATCTGCTGCATTTTGCTGCAACGTCCTCCACCACTTGTATATATCTCTATTCCAACCAATGAGAAAGCGCCATTTCACGGCCAAGTAACCGTTTTCTATACAAGCAGGGGAGTGCGTTGCAGCAAAATGCAGCAGATTTTTAACAGTGTGCATATCCTTGGCGCTATAGTTTACAGGAGTGGTACATTGTTCAAAATTTGAAACTTTTGCTGCATCGCCACTCCATCGCTTTGATAGAATAACTCTATTTTGATCGATGAGAATCCTCGATAATGCATTTAAGTAATCGTTTTCTACTTATCTACTATATCGTTTCCGTATATTTATTTTTTCAATCAGCACCAAGGTGCGCACTTTATTAGAAGACGCGCTCTATTAGAGGGCGCATTCTATTAGAATAAATACGGTATATACTTATAGTAAATACACTTTGTTAAAGTACAGGGCCCCAATATTTGACAGGTATGCCAGGCATTTTTGCCATTGATGCCATTGTGCTAAAAACAAAATATAAATAAATGAAAAAAATGGATAAAATATAAATTTGGTATGGTGCAAAAAATTGCCTAATTTAAAATTAAAAATCAAATTTAACAGCCACCAGGGCTAGACACCGTGCATAATTATTCAGTAAATGATTCATTAACACTAGAACGCCTGGAAATTCTACTCAAGTTTGAAAATAATATTTCTCACCAGAATTTTTATTCAAAATTATTTAATTGATTTATTTAACGTAAATTTGCGTGGATTAGATTTAAATTATTTCAAGAAAATTTTTCTGGTTCGAATTGTAATTTAGTTACATGATTGGAGTCGAATCGACTCCATCCGGGCGTTCTAGTGTTAAAAAATGACAAAAATCAGCATGTCAAAAATTTCAAAAAAAAATCATAATTCGTTAAAAAATTAAGTTAAAAATAAAAGAAAAAAAAGCATTCTGTATTTTTTTATGCTTAATCGAATGGTGTAACTGGTTTTTCTCTCCGATGATCACAAGTACCTTAGATTGATGACTGCCATTCTTTTATTTCATCTTGTAAAAAAACTGTTTAACGTAAAGCTATGAATTTTTGCAGGATTAATTAGCATCGCAAAATCTTTAAAATAAACTTTACCGCAACATTCTATGTGCAATAGAACGTTAGATATACCCATTTATGACCAAGTTTGGAAAATACGCAATTTCAGAAAAACCGCCCAGCGAAATAACGTTTTCTCGATGACTACCCCGGGATAAAAAGTTTGTCTTTTGTTTAAAAAAAAAATTAAGTTTTTATCTTTAGTAGTTTTCGAGAAAAGTGCTGTGACACAAAATTTTTGTCCGATTTTCAGAATACTCTACGGTACACCTACAGTATGCCATAAAAAAAATAATTTTTGTGCTATGTTGTGCTTCTTGGTCAGATGAACATTTAAAAAAAATCATCAAAATTGGATAAGTATTTAGTTAGTTATTGCAAAAAGAAAAATTGAAAAATCCGTGTGCACCATCGCTCAATCATATTATTGTAGCGCGCTGCCGCGCGCACAATGATTACTACAGTTATTTCTATATGAAAAGCGATTACGACTTGTATACGTTGCATACACTAGAAATTTAAATTATGCGGTAACCGCAAAATAAAAAGAAAAGAAAATATTCTTTTCGCGTTACATGTCTAAATAATAATAATAATAAAAGATCCAATTGCGAAATAATCTCTGCCACAAACAAAAATCGAACTAAACACAAATTCATTATTCCCGCCTCTTTTCGTAAGCACCAGATCGGCGGTCGTCGGCAATGCTTGAACACAAATCTACAGATGTAGATATGACTAATTGGGTTTTTTTTTTTTTTTTTTTTTTTTTTTTAAGCATTTAAATACTAAAAAAAAAAAAAAAAAAAAAAAAAAAAAAAAAAAAGTGCCTTTTTTACATTTTTATTAAAATAGCAAGACATTGATTTGAAAAGGAATAAGTACTAATTTTTAAGAGGAAAAAAGTTTTTTACATTTTTCTATTCTTCGATAAATAAAATTTTCAGATTTCAGAAAAAAATGAGTCTGAATCAGTAGACCAGCATAAAAAAGAGCATGATCTGGTATCGGACACGGGCTAAGTCTGAACCCGTGTCATCTCTAATACAGACGTCTAAGAAGAATGACTCCAGACCGGATTCGATCTGGAAGAAAAATAAGTCAGACCCAATCCAAATCAGCAGAAAAATATTGATCATGATAGTATCAAATAAATGACGCCCGAGTTCTGAATGCGGTAAGACCAGACACAGTCCGAGCCTCGCCAACTTAAAAAGGCGCGGCCCGGGGGGGGAGGTGCTGAATTCTAGTTAGGATCTAACTCATTTCTTGCAAGGATGCATGTATTTTTGGGAAACGTTTATTGCCCAAGAAGTGAAGACGATCGCCCCCTCAGACCCGCCATTGCTCCCGACCCAAATCTGCGGAAAAATAATGATCACGATACTGCCCGGTTCTGAAAGCGAGAAGACCTGACCCAGCCCGAGCCTCGCGAAATTAAAAAGGCGCGGCCCGCCTTGGACTCGAGTTAGGCTTCAATTCATTTCCTGCGAGGATGCATGTCTTTTTAGGAAACATTTATTAGCCCAAGGGGGGGGAGATCACCCTTTCGCCCCCCCCTAGATCCCCCATTGCTTCTTTTCCCTTATGGTCTGGTTCGATCTTAGACCGAGCGTTTACCTCAAGGAAGAACGAAATCCATGCCAGGCCCGCCCTGAAAAGAAAAGTGTGGCTCGATCCCGCTCTACAGGAAAAATTAAGACTCGATCCGCCCCGGTTCTGAAAGTGTAAAGACTTGACCCAGCTCCGAGACTTAAAAATGGCGCGGCCGAACCGGGCCGCGCCGGTCTGGAGTTTAAGTCCAATCCCTTTTCCGTGCGGGCATCTTTTTCAGACCCTTTACTGGGCTTAAGGGGGGGGGAGGCGATCGCCCCATCGACCCCCCTCCATAGATACGCCATTGAGTCAACGTCCATGTTACTTTTAATTTGCTAGAAATTCCTAATTTTATTAGTTTTTGCCTAATTACTAGAAAAGTACTGAACCAATTTCGATGAAATGGAAGTGGCACCAATTCAAGTAACCTCTTTAATTTAACACAAAAACCAAATTAATCGGTTGGATAGTTTCGGTGTAATCAGTGAACATACATAAAATATATATATATATATACATACACGTCGAATTAATAACCTCCTCCTTCTTTTTTGAAGTTGGTTAAAAAAATTATAGTACGGAAAAAAATATTGTAAATTGTACATGGATTTAAATTATGTCAGGAGGGGGTTCGAACCCGCGACCCCTTTTGAGATGAAGAGCTTAAATCTAGCATCTTAGATCGTTCCGCCTTCCTAACTGCACTCCATTTGGCGAGCTTATTCAACGCCCGTGTTACTTTTAATTTGCGAGAAATCACTAATTTTATTAATTTTTGCTTAATTACTGAAAAAGTACTGAATTAATTTCGATGAAATCGAAATGGTACCAATTCGAGAGTAACTTCTTTCGTTTAACACAAAAACCAAATTAATTGGTTGGATAGTTTCGCAGTAATCAGTGAACATACATAGAAAAAAAAATACATACGCGTCGAATTGATAACCTCCTCCTCCATTTTTGAAGTCGGTTTAAAATTATAATACGTAAAAGACTACTGTACACACGTATGTCAGGAGTGGGGTTCGAACCCTCGCTTTCAATCGAGAACAAGAGTTTAAATCGAGAGCCTTAGACCTCTCTGTCATCCTGACTGTATTCCGTTCTGCGAAATTCTTCAACGTCGATTTTACTTTTAATTTGCGAGAAACGGCTAATATTATTAGTTTTTGCCTAATTACTAAAAAAGTACTTAACCAGTTTCTATGAAATGGAAGTGGCACCAATTCGAGAGTGACATCTTTCATTTAACACAAATACTAGTTTAATTGATTGGATAGTTTCGGTGTAATCGGTGAACATGCATAAAAAAAAATACGTACACGTCGAATTGATGATAACCCCCTTCTCCTTTTTTTTTTTTTTAAGTCGGTTAAAAAATATATAATACGAAAAAAAACTCTGTATATTATACACGTATGCCAGGAGTGGGGTTCGAAGCCACGCTCTCTTTCGAGAACCAAAGCTTAAATCAGCCGCCTTAGACCGCTGGGAGATCCTGACTGCAATGTATTAGGCGAGCTTATTCAAGTTCATGTTATTTTCGCATGTCTATTATTTTAGTACTCTTTCACTGATAAAGTATTCAATCGATAAAAGATCTCTGATACTTTGCACTAACGGTTAAATACAAAATATTCTTAATAGCAAAATTAGCATTTCACTTGTAAAATATGTATGTAAAAATTATAATACGGAAAAGGTTATTGTATACATGCATGTCAGGAGTGGGGTTCGAACCCGCTCTCTCACTCCTTCGAAAACCAGAGATTAAATGGGGAGCCTTAGACCTTTCGGCCATTTCGTCGGCACTGCATTCAGCGAACTTTTTCAACACTTTTAATCAGCGAAAAATCACTAATTATATTAGTTTTTGCCTAATTACTAAAAAAGTACTGAACCAATTTCTATGAAACGGAAGTGGTACCAATTCGAGAGCAAGCTCTTTCATTTAACACCAAAACCAAATTAATCAGTTGGATAGTTTCGGAGTAATCGGTGAACATACATAAAAAAAATACATATGCGTTGAATTGATAACCTCCTCTCCTTTTTGGAAGTCGGTTAAAAAAGGGCCAAGGTAATTGTTTATAAATCAAATTCTAATGAATTGATCCTAAAAAAAATCACATGGCACCTTATACGTCTCTTCAAAAATCACCTCAGCAAGTTTCATGTTTCTACTTTTAAAAATATGTCTGAAATTGTATCGGAAAATTTCGAACTGTTGAAGGTGAAAAAGCGTTTTTTCGAATACACCTTTAACGGCAAAAATGATTTAAAAAATGAGTCAGAATATAAGCAATTTGGAAGTGAGTACACTCTTGATACGATTTTATCTACAACTTCTACTTATGTTTCATTTGTTTTTGCTATAAGAATTGATCCTATCAAAAACTTGTCAATATAAAAGTTGTAGATATTATTAAAAAGATGTACAATAAATTTAATCGGATTTGATACCATAAGAATTGAAAAATTTATGGATTTTTTTCTTCTTCTTCTTCTCCCCCCCTTTTTTTGCGACAAGAGTCGCTCTTATCAAAAGCTCTTCAGTACAAAAGTTTCAGATAATATTAAGTAAAATAAATTTAATTGGACTTGATACCATAATAACTGACGAAGTTATGATTTTTTTTCTCCTAATAATCCTATTTTTTTCGCCCTTTGAGCCTATTTTTAATTTTATCAAAAATTTGTCATGCATAAATTTTTTATCCATTTTTTAGAAGTAATACAAATTTCAAACTGATTCGATATCTATTTTAATAAGATGTTATGGGGATTTTTCGGTTTTCATACCCCCCCCCCCTATTTCTACCCCTTGGTCCGATTTTGCCCGTTAATAAACTTAACCGAGATTTTATGTTGCTTGATTTTATGCATCAGTTTGGAAGAGATAATGAGCAGAATCGTAGAAGTTATCGCATCTATAAAAAAAATTGATATAGATATATAAAGTTTTTTACTGATGGTAGTTTTGGTGTCTAAGGTTCATAATCAGTGTAGATCTGCAAAAATTTTTAAGAAATTCCAGCATAGTTTAGACCGCAATAAATAGTATTCTGTTGCGGTCCATACGAATCCATACGAAATCTACCTAAAAATACATGAAGGCTAAATAATACAACATATTGCTATTCTGTGAAACTATTTTTATGGTTTCTTTCATCTGAAAAAATCTAATTTGTCTCAGTCCAGTGTCTGTCTGTCCGTCAGAGTCCGCACACAAAAACTGCGTAAGTCAGAGACTTCCAATTTTGTGCATTTACAGCTGAATATCTCGTGTCACTCGACAAATTATAAGATTTCGAAAACACCTATTATTACTTACCCATCATACGTAGTATAGGGTAAGTCTTGCAATCGTTTTGAAAATCGAAAAAAAAAATTGACGGATTTATACGTTTCAAATAGTGTAGATTCCGAAAAACATATTATTAGAAAAAAAAAATTGCCGTCCGTCTGTCTGTCTGTAAACGCTCTATCTCCCGAACAAATTCAGATAGGGACTTGAAATTTTGTATGTTCTTAGTATGTAAGGACGGGACGAACCCTATTTAATATCAAAAACCTCGATTATCCGGAACTATTTTTTTAGGACTCTCGAAAAATTTGTTCTGATGAAAGGTATATAAAAACTTTCGAATTTTTTTATTTTAAGGATTGGACGTAAAAGGCAATAAAATGACACAAATATGCATAAAGAACGAAGTCGATCGGATTATTAGTTGCCGAGATATTTGTAATCCTGTTTTCCACATTCTTCGATTTTTCATGACCCTGTATTTCATTCAAATTTCAATTCAGAGGTATATTTTAAATGGAAATGAGACGCTTAATCCGACGCAGTAAATTGTTAGTTAATAGAATTATTATTTTTGGAGTTATAAGGATGTTTCTTTTACGCAGTTCGGTACTACTTGAGTAGTTTGCCGTTTTATATAATTTGTCGAAATTGGTACATCAGCAATTCTTTAATATAGCATTACTATGTATATTAACAATATTTAAATTTTGTTTATGAATTGCAATGCATTGTATAAATAGTTTTCGCATGTTTTATTTTCATATACATGTCCTTCTTGGGTAAGTATTACGGTGGCCCCTAACGACTAATTTTAATAAAATTAAATTTTTCAATGTCATAAATTTATTTTTGCGATTTTGATTTAAAAAAAAAAATAATTTCAACGTTTTGCATGCAGTCATTATACCTTGGTAAAAAAGCATCTTGTTAATAAACTGAAGATTCTTATTTCGAGCCCTGGTGCTAGAAGTTGAAGTAGTTTCATATTATGATGGATTTAACTAAATGAAATTTCGTACTTTTTGCAAGTTTAAGGTTTTGTACTATTAGGGTTTCATGCATCTAACATTCATAATATCTTTTGGAATTCAATTTATTTCTGTTTTAACCCTTTGCGGCGCAGTGGTTTCATAGATATACCACTTAATTTTAATTCCCAAACGCCACATTGGCACCGGAATTTTGTTTAAAAAAATTACGGTTTATTGAATACGTGAAATATAGCGCTTTCTTATTTACAAATAAAGTTGTTTTCTAATTCCGGTGTCAGTCATTAATTTCAACACTTAAGCAAATAATTTGTCCTGCGCCGCAATGGGTTAAAAATCTGTTGATTCATTAATGATTCAGCGTTTTAAATTTCGCTTAAATATTTTTTTCGTTTTTAGAAATTTTAAATTTTATTTATATTTCCGCTAATTTTTTTTTTCGGATTTTTTAAAAAATTGGAATTTTGGAATTTTATTTGAACAAATTTTATTCGATTAAAATAAATAACTTCCTTTGATGAATATTTTATAATTAAATTTACTTGAGCTACCATATTTGTGATAATTTAATAATTGTGAGTCAAAAGTTTGTATTTATTAAATAAAAAATAAGTTTTTTTTTTTTTTTTTTTTTTGAAAGAAATATTAAACGAAACCCTCTGTACCATCTGCGATCACACTTACCTACTTTTTAAAATTGTATCATCATCTTTTTTTTTTCTCTTTAAGAATTTAATTCGATATTGACAATAAAAGTATTGCATATTTAAATTTCATTTGACATTTCATAAAACTAAATTCAGCGTAATAATAAGCTTTCCTACTACAATGTAACAAAAACAAAACTATTGTTCAAAGTTTAAAATTGGCATTGTGCTAAACGCGCTTCGAAAGGAGGTCATTAATTTATTAATGAGCTACGAAAGCTTTCACACTCTACTCCATACGATATGTAAAGAAAAAAATTTGTTTTTCAAGTAACTTATTATCCCCTCTATATTTTTCCTAAATATACAGCTCATATTCAAAATATTAGAATAATTACCTTTTTTTTAGAAATTGAAAATATCGTTTGGTAATTTAATGTCTTTTAATGAAAATATGCAAACGATATTTTTATTAAGAACTTATTGTTGATTAAACTTACTTGTTATCTTAAATTTAATATCATTTTTGAAAAGATTAATTGCAAAAAAAATTATTTTGAAAAGTCAAAATATTAGAATATTTATTCAAGTGGTTCAAAATATTAGAATATTTCACATTAATTCTCCTTTAATTATTACCAATATTTAACTGGTGGCATCATTGATTAAATTCAGACTATTTTATTTAAAATCAGTATTCTTTTTTGCAGTTTGTTTCTTTTTCGTCTTAAAACGGGCCGTGTGAGTGATATTCCTGAATCTACTAAACTTCGTATGGTTGATTTGTATCGGTACGGTAAAAATCAATGTTTTATAGCGAATTATTTACATTGTTCGCAATCGAGCGTTAGTAAAATACTAACACAATATTCAAAAATTGGAAAATTTCAAAATAATCGCCGAAATGGTGGCCGAAAACCAAAAACATCTGCTAGAGATGACAGGAAACTGAAGCGTATAGTTAAGAAAAACCATTTTAAAAGTGTGCGATTCTTGCACCGAAAATGGAAAGAAGAAGGAGTTGAAGTTTCTACATCGACAACATTAAGACGTCTCCATAAATTTAAATTTGAATCTCGTGTACCGAAAACAAAACCTCTCATGACTGCTAGACAAAAGCGTAAGATTGAATTGGTGTAAATCAAGACGTTTATGGAGCAATGAAGATTGGAAAAATATATTATTTAGTGATGAAAGTATGTTTTGTGTTTCATATGGTAATCAAGGTATTCGAGTTTGGAGAATGAAGCAAGAAGCATTTGATAAAGAATGCCTTAAACGTTCCGTAAAATTTGCTGCTAGTGTCATGGTTTGGGGTTGTATGAGTGCAGAAGGACCTGGAAAGTTATGCATCGTCTACGAAAAGGTTAACTCTCTGATATATCAAGAAATTTTAGAATATTACATGATTCCATCATCAGAAGATTTATTTGAAGATGATTTCATCTTTCAACAAGATTTAGCGTCCCCGCATACCTCGGTGTCAACTAAGAATTGGTTCCGCCAACGCAACATTAAGGTACTTCCTTGGCCACCAAATTCACCAGATCTTAATCCCATCGAAAACTTATGGTGTATAATGAAGAAAAAACTTCAAGAAAATCCTCCTTCAAGTAAAACTGAGTTAGTGGCACGTATAAAGTCTATTTGGGCTAATATTGATAGAAATGTTTGTAAACACCTTGTATATAGTATGCAAGATCGATTGTACGCTGTTATGAAAGCTAAGGGGAATGCTACAAAATATTAACTACCATTTACTTCATATTCATAAGGTAATATTGTTGCGTAAAATAAAATATTCTAATATTTTGAACCAATCTAAATTTTATTCTAATATTCTGGTGTGTTTAAGGAAGCTGTATACCTAATTTATTGTGCTGTATTTTATATTTTATAAATGTTAAAATCTTATCTAAACATTCCAGATTTAATTTATAAGAAATTAATTGCATTTACTTAGTATAAAAAATAAATAAATGACAAATAATTTTTTCTTATTACTTTTTCTCAATTATTCTAATATTTTGAATATGAGCTGTACTTGTGAATGTTTATTAATGTGTAAATATTCGAGTCAATAGTCTTTATTATTTTCTCCAATTGGAACTTTTTACCTTCCATAGCTTACAAGTAAAATGGCTGTAACAGACACAGGAGTAATCTGATAATAGTTCCGTTTTACTTTTTAAATGCGAGACCCTAAAAAGCACCGAAAAACCAGCATCGATGGGTTTGTTTTTCTCTCGATTGCAAAGTAATAAATAGTAATAAATCAAATGCAAAGTAATAAATCAAATGCAGCAATTTGAATTAGAATCATGAATTAGGACTGTTTACTCACTGTTTCTTACCTGCGACCGACCCATTCCCGTGCGTTCGGATCGAGTTGATATTTTTTTGTTTAATGGATCGGGTTAACTGATTTCTTTTTGCTGTTGATCGGGTTGACTTTTATTGAGTCAAATCTAATTCGGTCAAATCGATCTAATTCGAATCAAATCTGATTCGGCTTCGAATTTTGAATCTTGCAGGTCGACTTCGGTTTGACGTGATTTTGATTTTTCAGAATGGTATTCGACATGTATGTTACATACAGAACGGGCGGGTGCATAAGCTCTGGGGCTTAGATAGCCTGCGAGCTAAAAACTAAAGGTTGAAAATAGACAAACCGATTGATTCAAATTTTAAAAAGTCTTTAAAATATATTATTCGTAGAGTTGCTTAAAAAATCATGGCTTGACCGCCGCGGATCTGTGTAAAACTATCATAAATGCATGTAATTTTTTTTTTTTTTTTTTTTTTTTTTTTTTTTTTTGTGGAAATAGAAGAAATTAAAAATGGATAGTAGTCAGAATACAATCTATGTTTTAATATCTTTCAAAAATCCATAAACGTGTACAACAAAGAATATTACAATTCATTCCTCTTTTGCATTAAATATTAGTTCAATATGAAGAGAAAAGCCGAAAGAAAATTTTGCTGGGGCCACTTTTCATTTGGGTCCTAGGCCTGCTCAGTTTAATGAATAACCCGCATCTGGTTATGCCTGCTAGTATCATGATTTATGTTTTAAAATGAATCAGAACATACTTTTAAATCTCCTCTAATGTAAAATTTGCATGCTACAATTTTACATAAAAAAAGTTATGAACAATAAATTCTACGATGGAATCATTTGGTCTGAACGTTTTATTTGACTAGCTTTTAAAGTACACTGTCCAAAAGTTAAGCATAATTGGTAATTAAATAAGTAATGAAAGAAATATAAATCGAAATGTGGTGAAACTCCAGGTGTGCAAACAAAATAGTACGCGTTATATATTTTCGCGAAGAATTTTCCCCGAAATCGAACAGGGGGTCGTCAACAAATTGAAAAAGAACGAAGATATTTTGGATAACCCTGTCAAAACTAATGTAGCAAACGCGTTCAAACTGCACATTATGGTTAAGTGGCTTATTGTAATGTACTGTGTTTATTTTTATAAGGATAGCATTCATACTCGTAGAGAAATTAAGATTTTTATAAAAACAGTCCTAAGTTTTTTGCTTATAATTTGCAGAGTTCTTAATATAAAATAATGTTCTTTTCTGAAAATATGACAAACATCATTGTACACAATACCCTGTCATCAGAATTTAAAAATAATAAAAATTGTATGAAAAATGAGTAGGTTTAGTAAATAATTTTTCATTGAGCATGCGTCAACGATATCAAAATTTCACTTGCATATTGTGTTAGCTAAATGTATAGAGCAACTTCTGTAAAAGTTTCAAAAACATAGCTTGAAAATTCTGAAAATTATCGTCTATAGAATCAACTCAAAATCCGTTATTCCTAAAAGGATGCAAAATATCGGGGGTTTTATCCAAATACAGTTGTACGTGCAATATTGTCTAGGCACGAAACAATGGAATATGGATACAGCCCCTCATCTTTTTGCTTCATTAGGGAATAAAATATTTTGATCTCATTCTATCAACGATAATTTTCAGAATTTTTAATCTATGTTTTTGAGACTAACACAAAAGTTGCTCTACACATTTAACTAACATAAATATGCAAATGAAATTTTAATAGCTTTCACGCATGCGCAGTAAAAGAATATTTAGTAAACCTGCTCATTTGTCATACAATTTTTATTATTTTTAAATTTTGATGACAGGGTATTGTGTACCATGATGTTTGTCATATTTTCAGAAAAGAACATTATTTTCTATTAAGAACTCTGCAAATTATAAGCAAAAAACTTAGGACTGTTTTTATAAAAACCTTAATTTCTCTACAAGTATACATGCATGCTATCCTCATAAAAATAAACACAGTACATTACAATAAGCCACTTAATCATAATGTGCAGTTTGAACGCTTTTGCTACATTAGTTTTGACAGGGTTATCCAAAAGATCTTCGGTCTTTTTCAATTTGTTGACGGTCCCCTGTTCGATTTCGGGGAAAACTCTTCGCGAAAATATATGACGCGTACTATTTTGTTAACATACGTGGAGTTTCGCCACATTTTGATTTATATTTCTTTCATTACTTAGTTAATTACCAATTACCCTTAACTTTTGGACACCAGTGTATGTTCAAGTAGATATTTTGAAGAGCTTAATATTTAACCATTCGAATTATCGCTGAAGAAAACGGTTTTCAACAAATCTCTTTAATAAACATATCTATGAATTCTGTTTTCATAAAAATATCAAGGATGTAAACCATAAAGGAATGATATATAAAAGTTTTAACTGTTTTTCTGGTTTGTACCAGAAGTTACGATATGCTCTATTGAAGCACTTAGACATAACATAAATGTAATAGAATGGTCATCAAAGAAATTTAAAAAGTTGATTTGCACTAAAATAGATCCGACACCGAAATATGAATTAGCTATTCTTTATGAGATTCCTTTTAGAAATGATAGTAATAGAATAATTCAAATATCCAAATACGCATTTAAAGGTTAAAGTGATGCAGGAGAACCAATGACCTAAGATATTAGATAGTCAATAAGGAGAACAAAGTGGTGTAATAAAAAAGCCCTTCCGGTCAGTGCCGGAAGGAAGAGGTAGCTTTCATATTCCTTGCTTAGAAAAAAAATCATCGAGGTTACGTTATTAAAACATACGAAGCTGAAATTAGTGGAAAACGATTATAGAAGATTCAGTACTTGTTTTTGTCAATACTGAAAATGAATGGGAGTAGTAGGAAAAGGAGAGTACGGGGACAAGCGCAGGCGGCACTGCGGCACCGTGCCGCCTGCTGTGCCGCCTGCGGTGCCTCCAGCTGTCCCTGCTCAGTCGCTGGGATGAAGGGACCGTCCCTGCTCCCACCATCTCACCGCCGCCCTCCTACGCCCCCTAGTGGAAAAAAGGAACATTCTATTATAACATGAGAGGTGATCAACCCCATCTCCACTGAATAAGAACAATACAACCAATATAATTTTTAAAATTATATACTCAAATGATTATTTCAATAATTATATTTAAATACTTTTTATCATAATTTCTATGTATACATTTTTATTTCAATTAAATTTAAATACTTTTTATTATAATTTCTAAGTATACATTCCAATTCAATATCATATAAATGAAAATATTTATTCAAACACAATTCCTCTATTCTTTCATTAAAAAGTATAGTAAATTTGTTAATATTATTTAATTTTGTTTTAAAACTCACTAATATCATTTCTAAAATTGATTTTAGAAATTAAAAATATAATTGTTTAAATTTTACACATGAAAAGTAAATATTTTTTCTTTCTTTCATTAAAAATATTATTAATTAGCTAACATCATTTCTAAAACTGATTTTAGATATTTAAAATAGAATTTTTTAAATTTTATGCATGAAAAGTAAATATTTTTTCTTTCTTTCATTAAAAATATTATTAATTAGCTAACAACATTTCTAAAGTTGATTTTAGAAAAAATAGAATTGTTTCAATTTTACACACGAAAAGTTCATCTCATAAATAAAAATATTATATATTTAATCTGTGTATTTTTTCTCAAACGAATGTTGCTCAATCACATCTTCGCAAAAAAGAAAAAAAATCTCCCCCACTGCCAAGAGGCGAAGGATGTTCTTTCCCCCACGCAAACATCTGTTTCAAAATCAGCTGTCCTCCGTGGGGTGATGAAAAAGAGGTCATTCACTTATTACGTCACTCCGGTTCATATATCCGGGTATGTGGTGAATTTTGGTTTGTGTTAGGGAAAGAAATCAAAACATGTCTAGAGTTTATTCTGCTTTCGTCTCGATGGCATAAAGACTTGCTTCTTTTTTCTGTTGAGTGAAGAGTTCTACGCTTATATTACGCAAAATGTCATCTCAATTGCACACCCAATCAGAGGTAAACTTTATTTTATATTTTTTCTACGTTTTCTTAAAAAGCTCTGTAACCATTTTTTTAAATGAAATTGAAAATAATTAGATATCTTAATTTATTTTTATTTATTTTTTTAGGATAACATTTTTTTCGATTTTGGAATATCCCCTTCCGAATTACACGAAATTTGCAATAAAATTGAACAGGAGGATTCTTCATCGTCTACGCCATCTGAAAGAGTGAATGTAGAGGACTCTTCGGTAAGAGTTTTTCTTTAATATCTATATAGAAAACTAATTTGAAATTTTCTTTTAGTTACAATTTGTTGAAATAATTTTTTTTGTTCTTTTTTTATCTCTTTTCAGGATTCTACCACACCACTTTCTAAGAAGAGGAAATTAGGAGATTCGGAAGGTGTTGCAGGACCCAGTGGATCAAATCTCATCAAAAATGAATATAAACATTTAGTAAGTTTTTTTTTTTTTAATAGAAAAAGTAGTTTGAAAAAATTTCTTTTTAATTTGTGAAAATAGTGTTTTTATGTGTTTTTTTCTTTTATCTATTTTTAGAGTTGCCCACTTTGTGTATGTCGTTTTGTACACAAACGTCATCTTTTAAGACACATCAGGTGGCACGACAACGAGGCATCTGATGAGGATATGCCTCCACACACTGAAGTTAGTAAAGAAGATAGAACTATCCAGAGTCGCAGTGAAGTGGTGCAAGCTTCATCTCATGTAAGTATTTTTTTCAAAACCTATCTCTCTTTGGTGAGATTAGCTGGGGATAGTATTAGGAGAAGTTTATTCTGCTAGTACTGTTTTCTATTTCGAAGTTTACATCGAGGTATGACTGACCCAACAGTACTCTCGAGACACTTCAGCGCGTTAAGCCTAACTCACCTGAATTTCTCTCTGTTAGGTAGGAAATTTTTAGGGACACTCAAATTAGATTTTAAGTATTAAAAACAAGTACAAAAATTCTAAATTGTTAGTTAAAAAGTACACTACAAATGAATTTAAAAATAATCACATTAAAAAAATCAATATTCAAAAACACTTTTATGCTGAAGTGTCTCGAGAGTACTGTTGGGTCAGTCATACCTCGATGTAAACTTCGAAATAGAAAACAGTACTAGCAGAATAAACTTCTCCTAATACTATCCCCAGCTAATCTCACCAAAGAGAGATAGGTTTTGAAAAAAATACTTACATGAGATGAAGCTTGCACCACTTCACTGCGACTCTGGATAGTTCTATCTTCTTTACTAACTTCAGGGTGTTGAGGCATATCCTCATCAGATGCCTCGTTGTCGTGCCACCTGATGTGTCTTAAAAGATGACGTTTGTGTACAAAACGACATACACAAAGTGGGCAACTCTAAAAATAGATAAAAGAAAAAAACACATAAAAAACACTATTTTCACAAATTAAAAAGAAATTTTTTCAAACTACTTTTTCTATTAAAAAAAAAAAAAACTTACTAAATGTTTATATTCATTTTTGATGAGATTTGATCCACTGGGTCCTGCAACACCTTCCGAATCTTCTAATTTCCTCTTCTTAGAAAGTGGTGTGGTAGAATCCTGAAAAGAGATAAAAAAAGAACAAAAAAAAATTATTTCAACAAATTGTAACTAAAAGAAAATTTCAAATTAGTTTTCTATATAGATATTAAAGAAAAACTCTTACCGAAGAGTCCTCTACATTCACTCTTTTAGATGGCGTAGACGATGAAGAATCCTCCTGTTCAATTTTATTGCAAATTTCGTGTAATTCGGAAGGGGATATTCCAAAATCGAAAAAAATGTTATCCTAAAAAAATAAATAAAAATAAATTAAGATATCTAATTATTTTCAATTTCATTTAAAAAAATGGTTACAGAGCTTTTTAAGAAAACGTAGAAAAAATATAAAATAAAGTTTACCTCTGATTGGGTGTGCAATTGAGATGACATTTTGCGTAATATAAGCGTAGAACTCTTCACTCAACAGAAAAAAGAAGCAAGTCTTTATGCTATCGAGACGAAAGCAGAATAAACTCTAGACATGTTTTGATTTCTTTCCCCTAACACAAACCAAAATTCACCACATACCCGGATATATGAACCGGAGTGACGTAATAAGTGAATGACCTCTTTTTCATCACCCCACGGAGGACAGCTGATTTTGAAACAGATGTTTGCGTGGGGGAAAGAACATCCTTCGCCTCTTGGCAGTGGGGGAGATTTTTTTTCTTTTTTGCGAAGATGTGATTGAGCAACATTCGTTTGAGAAAAAATACACAGATTAAATATATAATATTTTTATTTATGAGATGAACTTTTCGTGTGTAAAATTGAAACAATTCTATTTTTTCTAAAATCAACTTTAGAAATGTTGTTAGCTAATTAATAATATTTTTAATGAAAGAAAGAAAAAATATTTACTTTTCATGCATAAAATTTAAAAATTCTATTTTAAATATCTAAAATCAGTTTTAGAAATGATGTTAGCTAATTAATAATATTTTTAATGAAAGAAAGAAAAAATATTTACTTTTCATGTGTAAAATTTAAACAATTATATTTTTAATTTCTAAAATCAATTTTAGAAATGATATTAGTGAGTTTTAAAACAAAATTAAATAATATTAACAAATTTACTATACTTTTTAATGAAAGAATAGAGGAATTGTGTTTGAATAAATATTTTCATTTATATGATATTGAATTGGAATGTATACTTGTAGTAGGAAAAGGAGAGTACGGGGACAAGCGCAGGCGGCACTGCGGCACCGTGCCGCCTGCTGTGCCGCCTGCGGTGCCTCCAGCTGTCCCTGCTCAGTCGCTGGGATGAAGGGACCGTCCCTGCTCCCACCATCTCACCGCCGCCCTCCTGCGCCCCCTAGTGGAAAAAAGGAACATTCTATTATAACATGAGAGGTGATCAACCCCATCTCCACTGAATAAGAACAATACAACCAATATAATTTTTAAAATTATATACTCAAATGATTATTTCAATAATTATATTTAAATACTTTTCATCATAATTTCTATGTATACATTTTTATTTCAATTAAATTTAAATACTTTTTATTATAATTTCTAAGTATACATTCCAATTCAATATCATATAAATGAAAATATTTATTCAAACACAATTCCTCTATTCTTTCATTAAAAAGTATAGTAAATTTGTTAATATTATTTAATTTTGTTTTAAAACTCACTAATATCATTTCTAAAATTGATTTTAGAAATTAAAAATATAATTGTTTAAATTTTACACATGAAAAGTAAATATTTTTTCTTTCTTTCATTAAAAATATTAATTAGCTAACATCATTTCTAAAACTGATTTTAGATATTTAAAATAGAATTTTTTAAATTTTATGCATGAAAAGTAAATATTTTTTCTTTCTTTCATTAAAAATATTATTAATTAGCTAACAACATTTCTAAAGTTGATTTTAGAAAAAATAGAATTGTTTCAATTTTACACACGAAAAGTTCATCTCATAAATAAAAATATTATATATTTAATCTGTGTATTTTTCCTCAAACGAATGTTGCTCAATCACATCTTCGCAAAAAAGAAAAAAAATCTCCCCCACTGCCAAGAGGCGAAGGATGTTCTTTCCCCCACGCAAACATCTGTTTCAAAATCAGCTGTCCTCCGTGGGGTGATGAAAAAGAGGTCATTCACTTATTACGTCACTCCGGTTCATATATCCGGGTATGTGGTGAATTTTGGTTTGTGTTAGGGAAAGAAATCAAAACATGTCTAGAGTTTATTCTGCTTTCGTCTCGATGGCATAAAGACTTGCTTCTTTTTTCTGTTGAGTGAAGAGTTCTACGCTTATATTACGCAAAATGTCATCTCAATTGCACACCCAATCAGAGGTAAACTTTATTTTATATTTTTTCTACGTTTTCTTAAAAAGCTCTGTAACCATTTTTTAAAATGAAATTGAAAATAATTAGATATCTTAATTTATTTTTATTTATTTTTTTAGGATAACATTTTTTTCGATTTTGGAATATCCCCTTCCGAATTACACGAAATTTGCAATAAAATTGAACAGGAGGATTCTTCATCGTCTACGCCATCTAAAAGAGTGAATGTAGAGGACTCTTCGGTAAGAGTTTTTCTTTAATATCTATATAGAAAACTAATTTGAAATTTTCTTTTAGTTACAATTTGTTGAAATAATTTTTTTTTGTTCTTTTTTTATCTCTTTTCAGGATTCTACCACACCACTTTCTAAGAAGAGGAAATTAGGAGATTCGGAAGGTGTTGCAGGACCCAGTGGATCAAATCTCATCAAAAATGAATATAAACATTTAGTAAGTTTTTTTTTTTAATAGAAAAAGTAGTTTGAAAAAATTTCTTTTTAATTTGTGAAAATAGTGTTTTTTATGTGTTTTTTTCTTTTATCTATTTTTAGAGTTGCCCACTTTGTGTATGTCGTTTTGTACACAAACGTCATCTTTTAAGACACATCAGGTGGCACGACAACGAGGCATCTGATGAGGATATGCCTCAACACCCTGAAGTTAGTAAAGAAGATAGAACTATCCAGAGTCGCAGTGAAGTGGTGCAAGCTTCATCTCATGTAAGTATTTTTTTCAAAACCTATCTCTCTTTGGTGAGATTAGCTGGGGATAGTATTAGGAGAAGTTTATTCTGCTAGTACTGTTTTCTATTTCGAAGTTTACATCGAGGTATGACTGACCCAACAGTACTCTCGAGACACTTCAGCATAAAAGTGTTTTTGAATATTGATTTTTTTAATGTGATTATTTTTAAATTCATTTGTAGTGTACTTTTTAACTAACAATTTAGAATTTTTGTACTTGTTTTTAATACTTAAAATCTAATTTGAGTGTCCCTAAAAATTTCCTACCTAACAGAGAGAAATTCAGGTGAGTTAGGCTTAACGCGCTGAAGTGTCTCGAGAGTACTGTTGGGTCAGTCATACCTCGATGTAAACTTCGAAATAGAAAACAGTACTAGCAGAATAAACTTCTCCTAATACTATCCCCAGCTAATCTCACCAAAGAGAGATAGGTTTTGAAAAAAATACTTACATGAGATGAAGCTTGCACCACTTCACTGCGACTCTGGATAGTTCTATCTTCTTTACTAACTTCAGGGTGTTGAGGCATATCCTCATCAGATGCCTCGTTGTCGTGCCACCTGATGTGTCTTAAAAGATGACGTTTGTGTACAAAACGACATACACAAAGTGGGCAACTCTAAAAATAGATAAAAGAAAAAACACATAAAAAACACTATTTTCACAAATTAAAAAGAAATTTTTTCAAACTACTTTTTCTATTAAAAAAAAAAACTTACTAAATGTTTATATTCATTTTTGATGAGATTTGATCCACTGGGTCCTGCAACACCTTCCGAATCTCCTAATTTCCTCTTCTTAGAAAGTGGTGTGGTAAAATCCTGAAAAGAGATAAAAAAAGAACAAAAAAAATTATTTCAACAAATTGTAACTAAAAGAAAATTTCAAATTAGTTTTCTATATAGATATTAAAGAAAA
The DNA here is from genome assembly GCA_964019185.1 of Maratus speculifer. Classification (NCBI taxonomy): domain Eukaryota; kingdom Metazoa; phylum Arthropoda; class Arachnida; order Araneae; family Salticidae; genus Maratus; species Maratus speculifer. The sequence goes on along the minus strand of OZ025293.1, from coordinate 194,465,272 downwards.
ACTCTTACCGAAGATTCCTCTACATTCACTCTTTTAGATGGCGTAGACGATGAAGAATCCTCCTGTTCAATTTTATTGCAAATTTCGTGTAATTCGGAAGGGGATATTCCAAAATCGAAAAAAATGTTATCCTAAATAAATAAATAAAAATAAATTAAGATATCTAATTATTTTCAATTTCATTTAAAAAAATGGTTACAGAGCTTTTTAAGAAAACGTAGAAAAAATATAAAATAAAGTTTACCTCTGATTGGGTGTGCAATTGAGATGACATTTTGCGTAATATAAGCGTAGAACTCTTCACTCAACAGAAAAAAGAAGCAAGTCTTTATGCTATCGAGACGAAAGCAGAATAAACTCTAGACATGTTTTGATTTCTTTCCCTAACACAAACCAAAATTCACCACATACCCGGATATATGAACCGGAGTGACGTAATAAGTGAATGACCTCTTTTTCATCACCCCACGGAGGACAGCTGATTTTGAAACAGATGTTTGCGTGGGGGAAAGAACATCCTTCGCCTCTTGGCAGTGGGGGAGATTTTTTTTCTTTTTTGCGAAGATGTGATTGAGCAACATTCGTTTGAGAAAAAATACACAGATTAAATATATAATATTTTTATTTATGAGATGAACTTTTCGTGTGTAAAATTGAAACAATTCTATTTTTTCTAAAATCAACTTTAGAAATGTTGTTAGCTAATTAATAATATTTTTAATGAAAGAAAGAAAAAATATTTACTTTTCATGCATAAAATTTAAAAAATTCTATTTTAAATATCTAAAATCAGTTTTAGAAATGATGTTAGCTAATTAATAATATTTTTAATGAAAGAAAGAAAAAATATTTACTTTTCATGTGTAAAATTTAAACAATTATATTTTTAATTTCTAAAATCAATTTTAGAAATGATATTAGTGAGTTTTAAAACAAAATTAAATAATATTAACAAATTTACTATACTTTTTAATGAAAGAATAGAGGAATTGTGTTTGAATAAATATTTTCATTTATATGATATTGAATTGGAATGTATACTTAGAAATTATAATAAAAAGTATTTAAATTTAATTGAAATAAAAATGTATACATAGAAATTATGATAAAAAGTATTTAAATATAATTATTGAAATAATCATTTGAGTATATAATTTTAAAAATTATATTGGTTGTATTGTTCTTATTCAGTGGAGATGGGGTTGATCACCTCTCATGTTATAATAGAATGTTCCTTTTTTCCACTAGGGGGCGCAGGAGGGCGGCGGTGAGATGGTGGGAGCAGGGACGGTCCCTTCATCCCAGCGACTGAGCAGGGACAGCTGGAGGCACCGCAGGCGGCACAGCAGGCGGCACGGTGCCGCAGTGCCGCCTGCGCTTGTCCCCGTACTCTCCTTTTCCTACTACTAATGGGAATTTCGAGAAATTAATCAACTTTATACAAGATGGTTTTATTTAACAAGATTTACATTTAATGGACTTAAAAAAAATTCATATTTGAAAATAATTTAAGATGTAGCTAAGTTGAGAGTCATTTTTCAAGTAACTTTTACCCTAAAGTTAATTTTATTACTGTTTTTTCATGTAACTACTGAAATTATACAGTACTTAGATTTAGAAGTAATGTAAATACGATAAAATGAAGGCAATAGCACTGTTCATTGTCACCATCGTTACACATTTCTAAAAATTGAATTGCTGCCACTCAAAAGTATACTGCTATTTTTTGAAGACAAAAGAGAATTTCCTAATGAAAGAAATAGGACTTTGTCAATAATAAGGAAATGTTAAAAGAATATAAAATAAACCAACAAAAGTTATTCCTATAGAATTACATGCCTTACAAGACGCTTTTTTTTGGCACAACCATTTTTTATTAATTTTAATTTTTCTGAAATTCTTTATTAAAAAACTAATATATCCTACTAAAATTAATGTATATCTAAATTTTTAAACCAGACAAAAGATGTAATAAAGATGAAAAAATCAATGTAAATTACGTCATTTTGACACCATCACATCATTTTTTTTTGTTACATTTGACAAAGTAAAAATACATTTTAAACTAAGCATGTAGCTACTTTCACGGAACAAACTTTTCACGTGTACTTTATATACGTATTTTTATTCTTCACCAGCATGTATTAAAATGTACTCTATTAAAAAAACATAGTTTTCTATTTCATTGTAATAAAAAATGGCATCAATGAAATAAAAAATACATAGATTAAAAAAAAAATTCCCGGCCTGCTTGGCCTCTAAGCGGAGGTAGATTTCGTTAAGTGCTCATTTAAACAACAAAAATGAAATAAAATTAGAGAAAAATCAATTTTAACTCAACTTAGTTTCACAATTTTATTTGGCCGCTTTTGAAGAAGTTTTAATTTCAGTTTTCTATAAGAGAATCTTTTATGAGAATCATCTTAAGTTAAATTCGGCTCAAAATGCTCACTTTGACAGCATTTTTTGAAATATGCAGTCAAACCTCGTTAACATAAAACCCAAGGGGGGGGGGGGGTTAAAATTGTGTTCATGTTAACAGTAATTCATGTAATCAGCATCAAATCTTTGTATTCGTCTTTATAGGAGACTGTGAAAACAATTTATGTTAAAAGTAGTTCATGCTAAGCGTGTTCATTTTAACCAGGTTTGACTATATTATGAGCAGTTTGTTATTTGAATACATCCTCAATTTTTTTACCACGTTCGCTTCGGGAAATTCTCTTCAAAACACCCACCTTGGCGGCATTTTTTAAAAGTACATTCTGCCTTTATAAAAAAAACTGAGCAATACGGCGCAATGTACAGTTCCTAAATAAGAAACCTGTCAATTGGATGCCTTTGAGAGCAAAAATGAATTTAAAATGAGTGAAAAAAGCAATTTCTTATTTGAATGCCTCAATTTTGAATACCTCAATTTTCAATCACGATCGCTTTGAGAAATTCTGTTCAAATCGACATTTTGACAGCATTTTTTAAAATATATTCTGCCTTTATCAAAACGCTGGCTATCAGGTCACATTATGTAGTTCCCAAATAAAAGAACCTGTCATTTGGATGCGTTTAAAATCAAAAATGAATTTAAAAATGAGTCAGAATGTAAGCAGTTTGGATTAAAAAAAATATCTTCAACTCCTATTATTGTTGATTTTTTTTCCGCTATAAGAATTGATTTTATCAGAAACTCGTCAAAATAAAAGTTGTAGACATTATTAAGACGATGTATAATAAATTTATTTGGGTTTGATAGCTTAAGAATTGATGAAGTTATTGATTTTTTTTCTTCTTCTCCCCCCCTTTTTGTTTTTCTTTTCTTTTTTAATTTTTCCTTTTTAGTAGTAGGAAAAGGAGAGTACGGGGACAAGCGCAGGCGGCACTGCGGCACCGTGCCGCCTGCTGTGCCGCCTGCGGTGCCTCCAGCTGTCCCTGCTCAGTCGCTGGGATGAAGGGACCGTCCCTGCTCCCACCATCTCACCCCCGCCCTCCTGCGCCCCCTAGTGGAAAAAAGGAACATTCTATTATAACATGAGAGGTGATCAACCCCATCTCCACTGAATAAGAACAATACAACCAATATAATTTTTAAAATTATATACTCAAATGATTATTTCAATAATTATATTTAAATACTTTTTATCATAATTTCTATGTATACATTTTTATTTCAATTAAATTTAAATACTTTTTATTATAATTTCTAAGTATACATTCCAATTCAATATCATATAAATGAAAATATTTATTCAAACACAATTCCTCTATTCTTTCATTAAAAAGTATAGTAAATTTGTTAATATTATTTAATTTTGTTTTAAAACTCACTAATATCATTTCTAAAATTGATTTTAGAAATTAAAAATATAATTGTTTAAATTTTACACATGAAAAGTAAATATTTTTTCTTTCTTTCATTAAAAATATTATTAATTAGCTAACATCATTTCTAAAACTGATTTTAGATATTTAAAATAGAATTTTTTAAATTTTATGCATGAAAAGTAAATATTTTTTCTTTCTTTCATTAAAAATATTATTAATTAGCTAACAACATTTCTAAAGTTGATTTTAGAAAAAATAGAATTGTTTCAATTTTACACACGAAAAGTTCATCTCATAAATAAAAATATTATATATTTAATCTGTGTATTTTTTCTCAAACGAATGTTGCTCAATCACATCTTCGCAAAAAAGAAAAAAAATCTCCCCCACTGCCAAGAGGCGAAGGATGTTCTTTCCCCCACGCAAACATCTGTTTCAAAATCAGCTGTCCTCCGTGGGGTGATGAAAAAGAGGTCATTCACTTATTACGTCACTCCGGTTCATATATCCGGGTATGTGGTGAATTTTGGTTTGTGTTAGGGAAAGAAATCAAAACATGTCTAGAGTTTATTCTGCTTTCGTCTCGATAGCATAAAGACTTGCTTCTTTTTTCTGTTGAGTGAAGAGTTCTACGCTTATATTACGCAAAATGTCATCTCAATTGCACACCCAATCAGAGGTAAACTTTATTTTATATTTTTTCTACGTTTTCTTAAAAAGCTCTGTAACCATTTTTTTAAATGAAATTGAAAATAATTAGATATCTTAATTTATTTTTATTTATTTTTTTAGGATAACATTTTTTTCGATTTTGGAATATCCCCTTCCGAATTACACGAAATTTGCAATAAAATTGAACAGGAGGATTCTTCATCGTCTACGCCATCTAAAAGAGTGAATGTAGAGGACTCTTCGGTAAGAATTTTTCTTTAATATCTATATAGAAAACTAATTTGAAATTTTCTTTTAGTTACAATTTGTTGAAATAATTTTTTTTTTGTTCTTTTTTTATCTCTTTTCAGGATTCTACCACACCACTTTCTAAGAAGAGGAAATTAGGAGATTCGGAAGGTGTTGCAGGACCCAGTGGATCAAATCTCATCAAAAATGAATATAAACATTTAGTAAGTTTTTTTTTTTTATAGAAAAAGTAGTTTGAAAAAATTTCTTTTTAATTTGTGAAAATAGTGTTTTTTATGTGTTTTTTTCTTTTATCTATTTTTAGAGTTGCCCACTTTGTGTATGTCGTTTTGTACACAAACGTCATCTTTTAAGACACATCAGGTGGCACGACAACGAGGCATCTGATGAGGATATGCCTCAACACCCTGAAGTTAGTAAAGAAGATAGAACTATCCAGAGTCGCAGTGAAGTGGTGCAAGCTTCATCTCATGTAAGTATTTTTTTCAAAACCTATCTCTCTTTGGTGAGATTAGCTGGGGATAGTATTAGGAGAAGTTTATTCTGCTAGTACTGTTTTCTATTTCGAAGTTTACATCGAGGTATGACTGACCCAACAGTACTCTCGAGACACTTCAGCATAAAAGTGTTTTTGAATATTGATTTTTTTAATGTGATTATTTTTAAATTCATTTGTAGTGTACTTTTTAACTAACAATTTAGAATTTTTGTACTTGTTTTTAATACTTAAAATCTAATTTGAGTGTCCCTAAAAATTTCCTACCTAACAGAGAGAAATTCAGGTGAGTTAGGCTTAACGCGCTGAAGTGTCTCGAGAGTACTGTTGGGTCAGTCATACCTCGATGTAAACTTCGAAATAGAAAACAGTACTAGCAGAATAAACTTCTCCTAATACTATCCCCAGCTAATCTCACCAAAGAGAGATAGGTTTTGAAAAAAATACTTACATGAGATGAAGCTTGCACCACTTCACTGCGACTCTGGATAGTTCTATCTTCTTTACTAACTTCAGGGTGTTGAGGCATATCCTCATCAGATGCCTCGTTGTCGTGCCACCTGATGTGTCTTAAAAGATGACGTTTGTGTACAAAACGACATACACAAAGTGGGCAACTCTAAAAATAGATAAAAGAAAAAAACACATAAAAAACACTATTTTCACAAATTAAAAAGAAATTTTTTCAAACTACTTTTTCTATAAAAAAAAAAACTTATTAAATGTTTATATTCATTTTTGATGAGATTTGATCCACTGGGTCCTGCAACACCTTCCGAATCTCCTAATTTCCTCTTCTTAGAAAGTGGTGTGGTAGAATCCTGAAAAGAGATAAAAAAAGAACAAAAAAAAAATTATTTCAACAAATTGTAACTAAAAGAAAATTTCAAATTAGTTTTCTATATAGATATTAAAGAAAAATTCTTACCGAAGAGTCCTCTACATTCACTCTTTTAGATGGCGTAGACGATGAAGAATCCTCCTGTTCAATTTTATTGCAAATTTCGTGTAATTCGGAAGGGGATATTCCAAAATCGAAAAAAATGTTATCCTAAAAAAATAAATAAAAATAAATTAAGATATCTAATTATTTTCAATTTCATTTAAAAAAATGGTTACAGAGCTTTTTAAGAAAACGTAGAAAAAATATAAAATAAAGTTTACCTCTGATTGGGTGTGCAATTGAGATGACATTTTGCGTAATATAAGCGTAGAACTCTTCACTCAACAGAAAAAAGAAGCAAGTCTTTATGCTATCGAGACGAAAGCAGAATAAACTCTAGACATGTTTTGATTTCTTTCCCTAACACAAACCAAAATTCACCACATACCCGGATATATGAACCGGAGTGACGTAATAAGTGAATGACCTCTTTTTCATCACCCCACGGAGGACAGCTGATTTTGAAACAGATGTTTGCGTGGGGGAAAGAACATCCTTCGCCTCTTGGCAGTGGGGGAGATTTTTTTTCTTTTTTGCGAAGATGTGATTGAGCAACATTCGTTTGAGAAAAAATACACAGATTAAATATATAATATTTTTATTTATGAGATGAACTTTTCGTGTGTAAAATTGAAACAATTCTATTTTTTCTAAAATCAACTTTAGAAATGTTGTTAGCTAATTAATAATATTTTTAATGAAAGAAAGAAAAAATATTTACTTTTCATGCATAAAATTTAAAAAATTCTATTTTAAATATCTAAAATCAGTTTTAGAAATGATGTTAGCTAATTAATAATATTTTTAATGAAAGAAAGAAAAAATATTTACTTTTCATGTGTAAAATTTAAACAATTATATTTTTAATTTCTAAAATCAATTTTAGAAATGATATTAGTGAGTTTTAAAACAAAATTAAATAATATTAACAAATTTACTATACTTTTTAATGAAAGAATAGAGGAATTGTGTTTGAATAAATATTTTCATTTATATGATATTGAATTGGAATGTATACTTAGAAATTATAATAAAAAGTATTTAAATTTAATTGAAATAAAAATGTATACATAGAAATTATGATAAAAAGTATTTAAATATAATTATTGAAATAATCATTTGAGTATATAATTTTAAAAATTATATTGGTTGTATTGTTCTTATTCAGTGGAGATGGGGTTGATCACCTCTCATGTTATAATAGAATGTTCCTTTTTTCCACTAGGGGGCGCAGGAGGGCGGGGGTGAGATGGTGGGAGCAGGGACGGTCCCTTCATCCCAGCGACTGAGCAGGGACAGCTGGAGGCACCGCAGGCGGCACAGCAGGCGGCACGGTGCCGCAGTGCCGCCTGCGCTTGTCCCCGTACTCTCCTTTTCCTACTACTCTTTTTCAAAAAGAGTTACTCTTGTCAAAAAATTGTAAATACAAAAGTTTTAGATAATATTAAGAGTATTTATATTAAAAAAAAATTAATTAGATTTGATATCTTGAGAATTGACAAAGTTATCTTTTAATACCCAAAAATTCTATTTTTTTCGCCCGTAAAACCCATTTTTAATTTTATCAAAAATCTGTCATGCATAAACCTTTGGCTCATTTTTTAGAAGTAATTTAAACTTTAAACTGATTTGATATCTATTTTAACTAAGAAGTTATGGGGTTTTTTCGGTTTTCACAAAACCCTTCCCAATTCCTACCCCCTTGGTCCGATTTTGCCCATTAACGAACGTGACCGAGATTTTATGCTACGAGATTTATGAAATTATTATTATTTGGAGATTTCCACCTTGATTTTATGAAGCAGTTTGGAAGTGATCTGAGCCGAATTAAAGAAGTTATCGTGTCCATAAAAAAGTTATATTTATACGTATTTATAAATAGATAGATAGATAAACGTTTTTACTAAAGGTATCATAGTTTTGGAGTTTTGGGTCATGATTGGTGTAGATCGGCAAAAATTTTTCAGAAATTCCAACATAGGAACAATCGGAATAGGTAGTATTTCATACGAAATCTATCTAAAAACGGAAAGAGAGAGAAAGAGACGATTAATCAAAAGATCATACCGTTCTTAAAATACAGCGCTTTGGCAGTAAGCTGAAGTTTCTCACAAAAAAGGAAAATTTTCCTTTTATGTTAAACTTTATTATAGATTTAATTTGAATTCTTTAAAAAAATGCATAGGAATATTCTCGATTATTTATGCCACTTTATAAGAGGAAAATGATTCCAAAATGTGGAAAAATGGACAATCAACCCGATTTTGGAAAACGGACAAAGAACCTTTACAAATAATGAAAACATTAAAAATCTGTCTCTTTTACCAATTTTATATCACAATTTTTAAAAATACATACATTTTTAATAAACATTCAATAGCTTAAAAGAACAATTATGACATGAATTCGAAAAGGAAAATTTACTGAAGAAAATATTGTAAAAATCTTTTATGTCGTAGGATTTCATATTATTTTTAATAACGTTTCAATTATTTTGTTAAAGTCTAAATGTTTTCTAAACTAAAAAAAAAATTAATAATGAAAAATAAAAAATCTTTCTACAAATCTTGACGTATTTTTAGACACAAAGAGCATAACAGTGAAAGACATGGTAAATGAAGTATTTGTAACGAAATTAGGATTTCTCCTCTTTAAATAAATAAATTATATCTAGAGTGATATTCGGCTTTTATGTAATTGCGACATTAACCAGGTTGTCGCACCCTGAAATTCCATTCAAAACATCAGCTTTGTTCGCTTTTCCTGAAAAATCTCAAGCCTTTATCCAAAAATTAAAAACATTTGATTTAGTAGCTTCTGATGAGTAATAGTACTTACCATTTTCATGCGTTGACAACCAGAAATGGATTTAAGAATATGTCGAAAATTAGACAGTTTTGATTAGGATATCATCAATTAAATCATGATTAAATCATGATTTTACAGAAAAGCACAGAATGTGTTTGCAATTTGAGGTTTAATTGTTTTGAAAACACAAAACTATTGGTGACTATTCAGTATTTGAACGCTGAGGGAAAAAATTATAAGTATCCGTTTTAAATAAAAAAAAAATAAAAAAAAAAAAAAAAAAAAAAAAAAAATCGGAGCTAAATAAAGAAAGAGTCTAATAAAAAAAAAAATCTCAAGATTTTTTACATCTCAGTTTAGAATAGAAAACAAACTTAAATGTTACCTGAAATCGCTGCTTATTACTGATGCATTCATGATTTAAAACTATACTGTTTACTGTCATAAATACTATTGGCCCCACAGTGGCCGAGAGGTTCTGACCTCTCAACTGGTAGATGGCAGGTGCTGGGTTCGAACCCAATCACGGCCGTCGGCCTGACCGGTCGGAGTTTTCCGTGGTTTTTCTTCGAACCTTGGATTTCATTGCGCAAATATGGGTTAGGTTCCCTTAGAAAGACCAACACGGAGGGCATCCCACCCCTTTAGGGCCCATATCCCACGTGTAGATAATTAGTAAAATAATCCAAACAATAAATACTATATATGATGCAAACACATTGTTAGTAAATTGTAACTTTTGCTGCACCGTTACTCCATCGCTTTTATAGAATATCTGTATTTTGACCTATGATAATGCTCCATAAAAAAGGTAAGTCATTGTTTTGTATAAAAGCGGTGGATTGACAATGCAGCAAAAGTTTCAAAATTTAAGCAGTGCAATCACTTTTCTATGCACCTACGAAATTCAGACGATGCATAACTTTTTATTGGAAGAGTATTTAAACAGGAAGGGTATTAGAACAGGATTTAAAGGCTATTTGTTTTCAACTGCTTTATTCAACAAGGATTCGCATAACGGTTAAGGGTGTATTCGAAAAAGCGCTTTTCCACCTTCAACAGCTCGAAATTTTCTGATACAATTTCAGACTCATTTTAAAAAGTAGAAACATGAAACTTGCTGAGGGGATTTTTGAAGAGACGTATAAGGTGCCGTGTGATGTCATTTTCATTAATCATTTCTTAATTCATTAGAATTTAATTTATAAACAATTACCTTCTCTGTATGACCCTTTTTTTCGTTCCCAGATCTCCCGCTTTGGAAAAATCGATTCAAAATGCCGTTTTTGATTGCTTATTTTGCAATATTTTCTGCATTTATCAAAAAATCGACAATCACGGCGCCTTGTGCACTTTCTAAATAAGACAATTTGCCAGTTTGATGCATTTGAGAGCAAAAACGAATTTAAAATTAAATCGGAAAATAAGCAGTGTTGCGTTTCTTTTGCTTATTAATACAGGGGGGAACGGGCAATTATTTCACCTCAAATTAGATAAATCGTTTTTTCATGCAGAATTATCCGATGTATTTTAAATTTTAAATGTAGGTTCTTTCTGATAAAGTGAATCCCTGAATAGTTTTAAGGGTTAAATGGTTAAATATAGAAGAGGAATAGAATATAACCTCTCTTAAATTAAATAAATTGCTTTTTACGCAGAATTATCGGATTTGCTTCAAATTTTGGATTGTAGGTTCATTATGATAAGGCCTATCCCTGATTAAATATGGGGCTCTTTTGCTAATTAAAAAGAGGGGGCAGGTGATTTTTACCCACCCCCCTAAATTAGATAAATTGTTTTTTATGCACACTTATCCGATGTAGTTCATATTTTGGATATAAATTCTTTCTCATAAAGTGAATCCCAGAATAGTTTTAAGGGTTTAATGGCTAAGTATAGAGCGGAAAACGGGGGATAACCCCCTTAAATTAAATAAATGGCTGTTTACGCAGAATTATCCGATTTGCTTCAAATTTTGGACGTAAGTTCATTCTTACAAAGCGTATCTCTGATTGGTTATGGGGTTATTTTGCTAATTAAAAAGAGGGGGCAAGCAATTACCCCCCTTTAAATTAGATAAATTGTTTTTATGCACGCTTATCCGATGTATTTCAAATTTTGGATGCACTTTCTTTCTAATAAAATGAATCCCTGAATAGTTTATGGGTTTAATGACTAAGTATAAAGGGGAGAACGGAAGATACCCCCCATTAAATTAAATAAATGGCTTTTTACGTAGAATTTTCCGATTTGCTTCAAATTTTGGATGTAGGTTCGTTATGATAAGGCGAATCCCTGATTAACTATATGTTATCCCCCGTTCAGCCCTCTATACTTAGCCATTAAACCCTTAAAACTATTCAAGGGTTCACTTTATCAGAAAGAACCTATATCCAAAATTTGAAATACGTCGGATAGTTGTGGAAAAATATATATATCTTATTTAAGGAGGGGAGGATAATCGCCCGCTTCCTCTTTTCAATTAGAAAAAGAACTTTTTAACTAAGCAGGGATACGCCTTATTATAATAAATCTACATCCAAAATTTGATGTAAATCGGATAATTCTGCGTAAAAAGCTATTTATCCAATTTAAGAGGGGTTATTCCCCGTTCCCCCTTTATACTTAGCCTTTAAATCCTTAAAACTAGTCACCTTATCAGAAAGAACCTATATTTAAAATTTGAAATACATCGGATAATTCTGCATAAAAAAACGATTTATTTAGTTTGATGGGGAGATAATTGCCCGTCCCCTCTCTTATTAATAAGCAAAAGAACCCATAACTAATCAGAGATACGCCTTATCATAATGAACCTATGTCCAAAATTCCAAGCAAATCGGATAATTCTGCGTAAAAAACTATTAATTTAATTTAAGAGAGGTTATTCCATCAATCCCCTTTTATGCTTGATCATTAAACTCCTAAATCTCTTCAAGCATTATATACTATATATAACTCTTATGAGAAAGAACCTATATCCAAAATTTGACACACGCTGGATTATTCTGCATAAACACACATTTATCAAATTTAGGACGAATGGGGAGGGGGGGGGGTAATCGTCCCTTCATAAAACTAAGCAGGCAAGCTTCTTTTCAATATGAACGTATATCCAAAAATTAAACCAAAACAGTTAATGCAGCATGAAAAACCCATTTACCTAAATTATGAGCCTCCCCCCGTTCCCCATTTTATACTTAATCAATGAATCCCCAAAATCAACTCCTTGTCACTTTTTTTCCGGTAACTTTTTTCCGTGTCACCTTTTTTCCGCTTTCGTAGTTTATGTTTTCCGGTCAATTTTTTCCGTTTACCGCTTTGAGATATATCACATGATGGGTCCAAAAAAAGTTTGGGAATTTTTGACGCCCACTTTAGCCCCTCTCGAGAGTGGAAATTTTTAGATCACTAAAACACATATTTAGGTATTTTTATAATCTTTTTATTTTGCGCAATTTCACGTTTCTACTTAAAATGGCCGCTGAGGTATGCTAAATATTCTCAAGTTTTCGACCCCCTTTTAACCCTATTATGGGGGAAGATTTGTAAAATTGCTAAAATACATGTTTAATTATTTTTTAATGCATTTATAATCTGGAATTTCACGTTCCTACCTAAAACGACTGCTGAGATATAGAAAAATGTTCAAAATTTTCCGATCCCCCAATTTTCGAAAATCCCGTCTTAGTGCATACTTACATCATAAAAAGTATATTTTCTCCAATTTTCATGCTTCTAGATTCAGTAGTTTGGACTGTGCGTTTATTATCAGTCAATCAAGACAAATTATTTTATACAAATATAGATAGTATGTTTTATGTATGTGTTACTGTTATATTTTAAAACACTTACAAAATTTAAAAGTAAGAGACAACATAATTTTTATGTTCCCGATGAAAAGAAATCTAAATAATATATTGATGTAACCTTACTACTAATCAAAATAATTTAGTGCACAACCCTTTCGGGTCTGGTATACTATTATTAGTACACGTCTTTTAATGGAGTATTATTTAGTTTTAGAAAAACTTTTGCTACTATTTACATGTAGTAATGTTAGTATGTCTATGCATTTAATATATGACTTCATTTATATTCAGGAATTTAATAATAATAATAATTATTATTATTTCCTTAATTGTCTTTGCGCTGTTTGCGATTCTTTTGTTTTTAACATATATTTTACAATATATTCAACAACAATGTATGTCTATGCATTTAATATATGACTTCATTTATATTCAGGCATTTAATAATAATAATAATTATTATTATTATTTCTTTAATTGTCTTTACGTTGTTTGCGATTCTTTTGTTTTAAATATATATTTCACACTTTGAATTTAAAATAAAAGCTACTATCCTGCCAGAATCATGTGTAATAAAGCCCAAAAGACATTAGAAAGTTGTAATATAAAGTTACATTTTGTTCCAATATAATATTTTTTAAACATCTCCGAAAATTCTTTTTTAGCTTATTGTCATATCAATGTTAACTGAATAGTACGTCAAAGAAATGCATTCGTTATTATTCAGAGAATGAAATATCCGTTAAACGGTATTTAATCTATTTGGATAACGAATAAATTTTCTTTTTCTAAAAATTCAAACCTGAAAGGGTTAATTTCTTTTAGTACTTTTTAATAAGAAATAGTGACACACACACGCAAGAAAAAAAAACTTAATGCTTTATTTTTAAGAGCTTTTTTTTTTTTTTCAAAATAAAGTCTTGAGGCATATACAACAAAAATATTTATGCTCTTAATAGGTCTAATTAAAAATATTGCAAAAAAATATTTTTTTATTTTGATTTTATTAATTTGAAACGAAATTTAATTAAAAGATTCTACAGTGTGCATTTGACATATATTATTTTTAAAGTTTTAAAAAATTAATATTTTCCTTAAGGTATATCCTTTTTTCCGCCGTATGCAAAAATTTGATTACGGATCTTAAAAAGCTATAATTTTTCTCGTTTTACAAATTCCGGCTAATGTAGCATAAATTAATGTTATTTTCTATGAATCCGCCAAAACTCAAATTTTATTCCATATTATAAATATTTCTAACTTGTACAAAGTTTTTTTGATAGAATTTATTAAATTTGAAAGTTTATTTCTTCATTAATGTATTTTTTATGTGGGAGAAAATTAAATCATACCCCAAACATCTTCAAAATACTCAACAGAATCCCACTGTTTAAAAAGCAAATGTAAAAAACAATATCTAAAAAAAAAAAAAAAGTAAAATACGCAATACATTTTAAAACAAAATTGCAGCAATTACCATCTACGTTGCAAGAGTTTTTAATAATGAGCTCATTTTCACAATTTAATGATTAGGAATTATTCATGTACTACATATGCAAAAATTTAATTCAGTAAGGAAGTATATAACATATTTGAATGTTTAGTTTAGCAATTTTCATCAATAGACAAGGCCCACCAGTGGCCGAGAGGTATGACCTCTCAACTGGTAGACGGCAAGTGCTGGGTTCGAATCCAGTCGCGGCCGTCGGCCTAACCGTTCGGAGTTTTCGTGGTTTTCTTCGAACCTTGCGTAAATACGGGTTAGGTTCCCTTAGAAAGACCCCCACGAAGGGCACTACCCCTGGTCCTATATCCCTAGTGTAGATAATCGGACGACAAAAATAAACCAAAATAAACCATCAATAGACAAAAAGATAACTAAAAGTAACAAAAAGATAACAAGCAACTAAAAGTAACGCTTCATCTAAAATTTGCGAGATACGTTTTGTGATGTGAAGACTATTTTTTTTATCCGGAAATACTTTGTTAATTACATAAATTTATGGTACATTTCATGGACTTTCAAAATGTTGTTGAAGATTTTGGATATCTTCTCGAGATAATTTGTAATTTAACCCTTTGTTGCATACTGTCCACTACATTGGACAAAAATTCATTCCCAAGTGCTAATGAATTTAATTCCCAAATGCCACATTGGCACCGGAATTTTGGTTAAAAAAAATCGGTTTATTCAATTCCTGCAAAGCTTTCTCTTGTTTACAAATAAAGCTGTTTTCAAATTCCGGCGTCAGTCATCAATTTCAACACTTAAGCAATGAATTTTCTCTGCGTCGCAAAGTGTTAAGCCTCTGCAACAAAGGGTTAAAATGTACAGCGCAATAACTGTAACGGGGTAAAAACGCCAATCCTTGGCATTAATACCCCGATTGATTCCCTACAGTGGCCGAGCTACATCCTAAATACTAATTCAAATAAACACAGTTAAATCTGTGCAATGTTTCTAATAATTCTATTTAAGCGGTCCTTTTTAAGCAAAAAGAAGCTCACGGTCTGATATACTTTTGCCTCATCCTCCCTCCCACACCACACCTTTATTTTTCTTACACTTTCACAAAAAATTGAACATTTTCAATAGCTTAGAATGCAATTTGTCAATTTCTAAGTTTGTAGAGTTTATATTTTTAGAATGGGGCAATCTACATGCAATTATTCCATCTTATTTCATAGTTTTGTTTGCATGGCGTTATTACCCATATAATTGGTGGGTAATAAAGCCAAATAGCATTGGTCAAGAAATCACGCCATTACATTTTATGAATACATATCTGTTAAATTATTTTTTTTATATAGATTGTCAATGAGTTGCTGTATCAAATCATATATTTGTTTGAAAAATACAATCTAAAACTGAGCCGTGAAAATTGGTAGAACCTTAACGTGGCGTTATTACCCCAGGGTACCTTATATATATATATATATATATAAATACTAGGGGGGCCCCGCCCCCCTGCTCGCTATGCTCGCCAACCCCCCGCGTAATCGCTTCGCGATTCCAAATTATTGTCTATCCCTGCTTGCTGCGCTCGCCAATAACCCATGGTATGAATAAGCAATTGCAGACCTTTCAAATGATGTGTCACACAATTGGTGTTGTAAAGAAATTAAAAATGTGCCCCCCTGGGGGGCAGAGTGGGGGATGACACACAACACATCCATAATATGAATAAGCAGTTGCAGACCTTTCAAATGATGTGTCACTCAGCTGGTGTTGTAAAGAAATTAAAAATGTGACCCCCCCCCTGGGGAGAGCAGAGTGTGTGTGTGACACGCAAGGCATCCATAATATGAATAAGCAGCTGCAGACCTTTCAAATCTTGTGTAACACGACTGGTGTTGTAAAGAAAATAAAAATGTGTTCCCCCTGGGAAGCAGAATGGGGGATAACACACAAGACATCCATTATATGAATAAGCAGTTGCAAACCTCTCAAATGATGTATCAAACGACTGGTGTTGTAAAGAAATTAAAAAATTGGCGAAATATTACAGTTATCGCCAAGTTGGCGTCACTTTTGACAACTAATTTTGGTCGCCAAATTTGGCGATATATCGCCAAGTTGGCGACAAACTTGACGATTGTTGGCGATGGTAACCTTTCCTCTCTTTATGGTAACCCATATGGCGATGCATAGACGGAGCTTTTTCCTGATTGGTCTATTCGACTCATGGAAGGAGTGGACAACCCGGATTCGTTAGTTCCGGAAATCTTCCACATCAGCATCATTCCAGGAGTCATTCCTTTTAAGGCTAGTTTTTTTTTACTATAGAAGGATATATATATATTTACATGGTGTTTCGGTACCAGACCGACAAACTTTGAGGGATGATAGTAGACACAAAGACAAACATTATTAAATAGGAAACCATGGGGCGCAAACGCCTTCCGCAGGAGCTAGGGACTATTAAAGTTTAAGGTCCAAAATTTCAAACGATGATAAAAAACGGAAAAATGGGTCTATTTGATTGCGGTTTTCACTAAAATCATTCTTTATATCACGATTTTTTTAGAAAAAATTTTTAAAGGCTGCGTTCAAAAATTGTCGATAGAAGGCGCTTTAGACTTTAGAGTAACGAACAACTACTTTTTACCGTTATTTTGTGCATGGGGTTGAAATTATTCTAAAGTTTAGACTTTAACTTAAATTTCAAGCCCAAAATCGGAAACATTGCGGTCGGGTAACTAGCGAAAATTGAACTGTGATCAGAGGGGGGATTTTAAACGCTCATAAATATTGGACAAACAAATCGATTTTGTTGCTGTTTGTGTGCAAATCATTTCCTTGGTAATTATTTTATTCAAAATGACGTGTAGCTTTAGTGTCCCTATTTTTTGATAGAGGGCGCTTCCGACACATCTCTGACATTTCAATGGCATTACTCCTGGGTGTTTTACTACCAGACCAACATACTTCCAGGAAATGTTTGAGATGCAAAGACGACTCGGAATCACGTAGGAATGTAACGTCGGAAATGCCTTTTTTGCGAGTTACGGTTAAAGGAAACAGAGAAAAGAAAACAGAAACAGCATAAAAAGAGCAACACGTTAATATAGCATAAACAAGACAATTTATTAGACTAGACAATTTAATTAAATGTTTTACTACAAAAAGTGTTCGAAATTACGACCAGAAGTAGTCCGGCATGATTGACAGCGGCGACGCGTGGAATTCCTCACGCTTTGAAAGCTTCCTGGCATCTTTGATAGTTTTCTGACAGCTACAAATATACCAGCTGCGAGGTCTGCAACTGATGGTATGGGAGTCTCATACATTCAATTTTTCATTTGACCCTAGCAGAAGAAGTCCATACATGATAGGACCGGCGATCTGGCAGGCCAATGAATGGGGCCACCACGACCTATCATTCAATTTTTTTTAATTAAAATTTAAAATTAGGTGTTAAAAAATGAGGAATTGAAAAACCGTTTTCTTTTGCGTGTTTCATCTTGATACAAAGATTCCAGAGCGTTTTTTGTTTCATCTATATCTTTAAAAAATGGATGAGTTATAGCACTTTAAATTTGCAATGTGGTTGATATTTTGAAACGGGCTGAAATTTGTCACGGGACAATATGCATATTTATAAACTGATTTGGATATAACTCTGTGTGTACATAGTAAATACCAATGTCTTGACCGAGTTCATAGGCCAACTTTATCCGCCTTATTATTTCAAAATGGTGGCTATTTGAGTTTGTCAAAAATCTTTTAAATGTATGATCATGCACAAACAATAAATTAGAAATTGGAAAAATGGTTCTTTCTAAAGTGTTTGATGTTAATAATGAATTTCAGAATATTTATTGCTTTGTCTTTACCTTAAAAAATGCCTGAGATATAACAGTTAAAATTTCTAATATGGGTGACATTTCTTTTTAAATCAATTTGCCCGCGACAGCACTTGTATATATTAATCGATTTCAAAATGAGTATGCATGTGCTTATGAATTAAGATTTCGACCAACCTCATTGGTTTGTTTTATCCATCATATTGCTTTAAAATGACATACACTTCATGATATCGCGGAATTTGGCGACTCTCTAAATCGCTTAAAATAAAACCAGGTTGAATAAAAGATGACTAATTTCTAAAAATTCCTATTAATATTCAGTATTGACAAAAACTAGTATTCAATCTTATATAATCGGGTTCCACTAATCTGAGTTTCATATGTTTGAATAATGTAATTTAAAATAAATAAATAGATAAATAAATAAGTATATGAAAGCTACCTCTTCCTCCCGGCATTGCCGGAAGGACTTTCATATTGATCTACTATTGATCAGGTCAAGATCAAAAGCTAATTGCACTGTATTTTGCATTCTCATGGTGAGCCTTATTGCCACTTATGTCGTTTTGATCATTGCCTATGAGGGCCACTTTGCTGTGCTTATCCGGCTAGATCCTTTTGTAGTACTTTCACTGCAATCACAAGCGTGCTGGCTAAATTGTTCTTATTTACTAAAATCTTTACTGTGTATCCTGAAACCACAACATCTCACATTTCATTTCAGCTGGTCGAATGTGTCCACTATGGATCTGTATATCGGATTCTTCTTATGACGGTAGATTTTATTTGATTATCCAATATACATTTTAGCTGTTCATTATTCTAAATTTAATTTTAATGTTCTAATACAGGAATTTATAAGTACATCCGCGCGTTTCTTCCGTACTAATGTTTCATGTAACCTTCAATTTCTTCTCATCTTTTCGATCATGTACTATTACAGCTTTCATTTTCACTCGAAATCATCAAATGTTTAAAAGATAAAAAATAATTTAATAATTTAATTAATAAAAAATTTCATCTAACAATGGACTGTAGTCTATTGTTAGATGAAATTTTTTATTTTTAGATTTGGCTTTAATAAATATATCTATATATAAGTGTCCTTTGCTTAACACTTTTCCTATCAATATATATTCCAACATTGTCAATTTTTTACTTGCTGAGTACATCTTTTCGTTTGTTATCTCCTTTAGTTAAATTTTCATTTATTTCTTTGTTATCGAAATTTCTGTCATTTATTGTTTTTCGACGTGTTATAAGAAGGTTAAATTTGTCATTTTTAAGCTTAGTGTTGACAATATTTGATGAAATAAACCATTTCCTTTCAATTATTGTTATCAAGCTTTCTGATGAAGACATAATATTTTATTGATTATCGTATTTGAATTTTAAATTTTCTGAGTTTAATTTCGATTTTATATTTTCCTTTGTGTTTTACACATGTGATTTATGCACAGAGAGAATAGGGGAGGAATTCAAAATTATTTCTTATAATAGTTTGAGTTACATTAGACAACCATGAATATAGTCTTACAATTCTCGATCGTACTAGAAATGTTGAAGAGCTATTATTTAAATACTATTCAAATTCAAAGCTTAATTTTCCCTTATTGATGCCATTGCTAATCAAGGTTTGAATAGGAAAGTGTGATAAACGAAAAAAATATACACTTAACTGATTTACTTGATGAATATCTACAGCTTCTACAAAAGTTTATTTTAGAAGCACTTGTTTAGAGAAGAGAAAATGAATATTTTGGGAAATTTTAGGCAATATCTGTTGTTACTTAATAAATTTACTTTTGTCACGGTTTCTTAATACTGAAATCAGTGTAAGGCGGAACGTTGCATTATTATTCATTTATGCGTTTGAAACTTCAGTTTATACTTTTACGTAGTGTATCTGTTATTTATCAATTCTTCATTAACGCCTACAGTTATTCTTTAGAAAGAAATCATCAATTTTCCTAATGAAGTTTTTACAAGAAGATTGTTAATTTAGTAAGAGGCGCATAATATTGCTTTTGTATAGTTAAAAGAACTGCTTATTATTTGTATTAACTACTTTTTTATTGCAGATATTACTGTATACAGGGTGAGTCATAAATATCGAAACAATAGGCTATCTCCTTAAATATTGCTCCTAGACCCATACTTCCAGTTGCAAAGTTTCATAAAAAAGGTGTGAATTTTTTGATAAGATAAGTTGAAACACCATGGGGGGGGGGTCTATTTTAGAAAATACGAAAATTAAATTTTTATACGGCCCCCACAGGATAAAACTTCCAATTAGAAAATTTTTCCTTATCCATTCCTGAATTGAACAAAAAAAAAAAAAAAAAAAAAAAAAAATTCATCTTGATATCTACAAATCCCCGAAAGATATTAAAATCCAAAATTTTCAAAAATTCGTGACTTACACCACTTAAGCATGCCTCTGAGCACAGCGAAATCAGTTCATTTGAAGTACAATTTAGGGATCGACCATAAATTCACGCATTGTTAAATGTCGATCCAAGACAATACTTTAACTTTTAGATATAAAATAAAAGCGTATAGGTTTTCGCTTTAAACTTCCTTGAAATATGCTAGATGTCTGCAATATCTCGATCTTGACGCCAACCTCGTAACTGGTACGACCCATTCGACGGACCGTCTTATTAAACACTTATTAAAAGTGTTATTAAATTAAGTTATATTAAATAAACTCTCAGTAAAAGTGCCTAATAAACTTATTGCCGCAGGCAATAAGTTTAGTAAAAATAGTAATAGCGATAATGACATTTCTATTAACGGAATCATTGGAAATATATTTTAATAAATTACATAGAAATATTTTCAAAAATCTACTTTTTTACTACTCAGCTTCAAAATTTATGATGGTTTTAAACCTATTTTTACTTTCTTCTAGCTTTACAAGAAGAAAGTATTGGATTCATGAAAATTTTGAATTGCGGTTTTCGACGGATTCACATGTTTTAGGGCTCAGAGATACCGAAAAACATGTTTTTGCAAAATGTCTGTCTGTGAGTCCCTGCACAAGGAAAAAAAAATTGAAATTGACGTGATAAAAAATGAGGTTTAAATCAACTGACGCATTTAAACAGTAATTAAAGAGGGTGAGAATGGCAAAACTTAAACAAAATCTGAAATCGAAACTATACAGGACGGAGTTAATCACCTAGAAATTTTTAAAAAGTATTTAAACGTTAGGATCCCATCTTTGTTTAAAACTAAATGCACTTTTCTGCATCAAATGTTTTTATTTCAGTATTTCTCATATTTAAACTGAGATAAGTCAATAAGCGTCGGTTAAGGTAACAGTCCCGCGATTTCAATAGTTTAAAAAAAAAAAAAAAAAAAAAAAAAAAAAAAAAAAAAAAAAAAAATGCTCAACTTGCCGAAAAATTTTTTCAGCTCAGAAAATTTACTTTTAAAAATATGATTTGTTTACAAAAAATTGCATCTTTTTTTATATTGCTTTTTTAAATACTTCTTTTTTAAAATAAATTATTTAAAATGCTGAATCCAAATTGAAAATTAGACCATTTTCATTTAATAAAAAGAAAAAAATTCAACGCGACAAATAATATTTTGAGTTATAACAATTTTAATTTACTCTAAATTTTTTGAAAATAAAATTATTAAAAAGTCTTATGATGTGATAATGCTTACAAATTATATAATTAACCATCATAAAACATTCAAACTTCGAAATCTATAAATAAATAAATTAAATAAATGTTTCCTGGACCCATTACAGCAACATTGTTTCTTGAATTACACGCATTTCAATCTGTGTCTCATCCCTTGAAATCTCGCGATTTATTAAAATTGTCATAACTCTCTGAGTTTTGAAGATATCAAGATGAATTTTTTTTGTTCAGTTCAGGAATGGATAAGGAAAATTTTTCTAATTGGAAGTTTTATCCTCTGGGAGCCATGTAAAAATTTAATATTCGTAATTTTTAAAGTAGACCCCCCCATGGAGTTGCAAATTATCTTATCAAAAATTTCACCTTTTTATGAATTTTTGCAACTGGAAGTATGGGTCTAGGGGTAATATTTAAGGAGATAGCCTATTGTTTCAATATTTATGACTCACCCTGTATATTATTCAGTTATGCCTGAATATTTTTTCAAATAGATCAGAAATAAATTAAAGCGTCATTATTTTAAGCGGTTTTTTTACAATAAAATGTTTCAATATCATTTTCTAGAGATTTGTACATTTTCTGAAAGTTCTTAAAAATATATTCGACAGTTTTTATTCATGAATTTGGATTATAATTTACTAGTAATAGTTATGTTTTATATAAAATAAAACCACGAAACACCAGTAACAATTCAGAAGTTTTTTTAAATATTTTTTCCGATTATTTTTATTTATGCAAACTGCAACAAAACAACAATTTTTACATAATAATCTGGGCCACAGTAAATCAGGGTAAACAAAACAGTTTTTTATTTGGGAAAATTATATTTGCTAAAGGATTTCATGTTAAAACTTGAATATTTTCTGTGTATGTATGCATTTTTCAAATTATTTTTACTTTCTTCTACCTGTACAGGAAGAAAGTATTAGATTTCTGAAATTTTTTGAAATCCGGTTTTTGACGGATTTACGTTTTGTTTGACGGAGTCTGTCTGTCTGAGTGTCAGTCAGTCAGTTAGCCTGTCTGTCTGTATGTGACAAAAATTTTATGGGCGCTCTATTAAAAAGCTTTAGATTCTTAAATCTTGATATAAACTAGATCTGATTAGTTTTTGGTGTACGTCACTGAACAGATGACGCTGCTATGCTGCATTACAAGTTCTACAATTGCCATATCTCAAGAACTATTGCATGGAATTTCATAAAACTTGAGATTTAATAAGTACCTCATATAACATGGTGCTGATAAAGTTTTGGTGCAAATTTATCAATATGTGGTGCTGCCATGGTGCATTATACGTGAGTATCGCAATAGTTCTATCTTAAAAACTAATGCATGAATTTTTCTAAAACTACAGATTCAGTTAGTCCCTGATATAGTTAGTGTTATTTAGTTTTTGCTGTAAATCGTTCTACAGACGGCACTGGCAAGGTGCATTTTTCACGATTTCGCAATAGCTGTATCTCAACAGCTAATGCATGGATTTTCATCAAACTTTTGATTCAGTTGGTACCTGATAAAAAAAAAATTATCCTGATTAGTTTTTAGTGTACATCACCCAACATTTGGCGCTGTTATGCAGATTTCTTAAAAAGATTTTGCAATAGGTCTACCTCAAAAACTGATGCACGGATTTCATTAAATTCCAGATTCAGTCATAAGTTGACATAAGTTATTGCTGACTAGATTTTGGTGTAAACCACCTGACTGCTAACGCTGCCACGCTGCATTTTTTAGGAGGTATTAACATGCATAAGATAGAAGAAGGTTTAGAGATTGCCACATCTGACTAGTTTCTGCTGTTTTAAAAAAATCAATATTCAATAAATATCAAAGTTTGTATATCGTATTTTAATGGCGTATTTTAATTACGGTTGGTGTAACGCTGTGATTTAATTTACATCTAAACTTTTTGCAACAAGGTTTAGTTATTATTTCGAGAGTATTTATTTGCTTATTTGTTTTCCAAAGGTGCTGAATGAAATTCATTTGTATTGTAATGGCCAAATATCCTTACGATACTTTAGAAATAGTCACAATAGGATAATACGAGCGATGGTCTCTAATGTTCAACAACAATCCCTTCCAACAGAATTTTAATATGTCTCACAATATCTTTTTAAAATATTACTATCCAAATCTGCCCATCATAGTCTGAATTAACTCTAGGTTTCTTACGCTTGAAACGGATATACTTAGATATATCATCACTCTAATTCCACAATGCAGTTTTTGCTTTTAGTTGATAATTGAGTAGTTAATTGAGTAGATAATTTGGCACATTTATAAGCAAAATTACACAAATTAAAGACACTGAAATGCGGAAGGGGAAGGTATGGGGTGATAGCGTTACCGAACAACCACAACTACATCTCGCTTATTATTAATCTCTCAACAAATAGCAATTCAATCATTCGAGTCAAAATATCGGATCCCATGGTAACATCTTGAGTCTATTTAGTGTTACAAAAAGGGAATGCCCGCGCAGTCCTGTTCATTTAAATAACACATTTTTTGCTATCCCAGAACGATATACACATATACATATATATATATATATATATATAAATGAAATCGAATTATTTTGGCCATTATACTTCTGATTACGTCTTCATTTATATTAATAACGACTTGTTACCATAAGAGACAGTTTACATATTTATCATATATCAACTTTAATATTTCTGAGAAGAAAAAACATCGTTAAAATGTGAAACGATTTTTCTTCTTTAACACAACATATTTAAACCCTTTAAAAATATATTGTGTAATATATCTATTCTAATAAAAGAAAGTTTCACTGTGTGCCTATATTTGTCTGCGTGCGATGACTAGCAAAATCCTCCACACGTACAAAGCTGAAAATTTATTTTAAGCATCTCCTGATGCACCTAAGGATCAGAATTTTAATTTTTTGATTTGTAGCTGAGATATTAATTAAAACGACAATGAAATCGGATCGAAAATTCATCTTTTTATTGCGATTTCAGAAAAGCCTCGCGCATACACAAGGAAGCAAGCAACTTTTCAATTTTATTTTTGATTTTAATAGTTTTGTTTTAACAGAAATAGACCAAAATGCTCTGTACATTTGCATTTTAGAAGACATGCACCAAACAATCGTACTCTTACGCCTGAAATGCTGCAATCAATTCGAAGAAAATATCGCAATTAACTTAAAAAAAAATTCAAAATGAGTCGTTTTTCGGGAAAATGTTTTAACCTTATGGAAAGTCCCTTTGGGTCGCAAATTTAAAGGTACTAACAAACCACAAAAAGCTCATAAAATTGAAACTTCTTTCTCAGTCATGGTGCTATCGGCTTCAAATAAATATTAATGTTAACTTAATCAACATATCACAATGCACCGGTCAACGCAGATCATTCGCACCTCACGGAGATGATATATTTTTTACGCCAATAGTAGCTAAACATCCGTAAACTTTTAGAATATATTAACCCCATGGGAACGAACGACCGGTATACGTGCCACATAAGGTGCTCAGAATCCTTGATTACTAACACCAGTAAATTTTTATTGTCAGTTTTGCCTTATTTAATCCGAGCATTTTCATGATTGAATTAGGTAAAAGTTTCTGTTTTAAAAGACCGGTGATAAAATATTAAAGACGGGACTCTTGTCCCGAAAAGGTTAATAGGCCTGAGTTACATTGCTTTCAAAACTTTCAAAGCGTTAAGCTAGGTTGAAATATTTTTCATAAAATAAATCGTCTTAAAATGTAGACAAAAATAAATAAATAAATAAATACCAAGGAATTTCGGCTCAGTTCCTTTTGACTTCAGCTCAAGTTTTCATTTTAAAAAATACATATATTTTTAAAGAAATTTTAAGAAAGGTTTACATATTATGTATATAATATATTTTTAATCTATTAAAATTTCAGGGAATCTGGACGATAATTACTATTTATTTCATTTTGATAATGGAATTGATCCGAAAAAAGGGTCAAGTGAGCGTATTGCCCGTGTTCAGAGGGTTTCTTACAATAAATATTTGAATTATTAACTGCATTATTGAAAAAACTATTGCTAAAAGAATAATAAGGTTTTGTAAAAATTATAGAGTGTAGAGTTGGGTATAGCTGAATATTCTTGAAAAGCATAAACGAGTATGTGTCATCTTATACAAAATAAGTTAAAAAAAAAGAGAGAGAGAGAGGTCGTAGTCCCATATGGTAACCGATTTTGGTAAAATTTGATACACAGATTTGGTTTATATTTAAATAGAGTTATGCAAAATACCTTCACAAAAATATTTTAATCGGAGCTAATAATTAATAATCTTTAAGCTAACAATCCAAATTAAAATTTGAAGCATGTAGAGAAAACTTTGATTTTATTTAAACTATTAATGTAAGTTTTGGTACTTAAATAAACAACCCTAAAATCTATTATTTTGAATTTACTCATAAATAAATATAATCTACTTATATGCTGAATTTCATGAAAATCCGTGACGTGTCAGCAACACCTAATTTGCTCATTTTTTGTGAAATATCCCGTATATCATAAAAGTTCAAAGAGATGTGAAGCCTAAAAAATAACAAATATTGGTATTCTGTAAAATTAATTTTTTTTAATTCTTATCCTAATACATTCAAGATGAACTTAATTCAGTATTGACAGTAAAAGTAGTGCATAATGAAACTTTATTTTTTATTTCATAAAACGAAGCTCAGTGTAGTACTCTCTTAAAACGAAAGAGTGGATTTGGCTGCTCAAGAAAGAGTTCTAGGTTATTGGATCGTGAATGAGTTGATTTCTAACCGATTCAGTCATCTTGGTTTGATTTTTTCTCTTTCTAATCCACTCATACAGCTTTAAAACTAAACAACTCAACTCAATAATGAAACAGCTCTTTTCCCGCTCTGATTTTCGCCGCTGACTCGTCACGTGACCTTGCAAGATAAGATGGAGACTTCTTCCGCCGCCGTTCGCTAAACAATTTGCTGAAAATGCCTTTTTTACGAAGTAAGTAAGTTTTATATAAGTATTTTACTTTAATTATGCTTTCTTTTAATAAATTTCCCTTCTCTTTTTAACAGACTAAAATTCATAACAGTATCATACCTTGAAATTAAAATGTCGTGTGATGTCAAAATTAAAATGTCATATTGAGGATGTGTTTAATGCATTTCTATATTAATAATTGGTGTTACAGTGCTGCTACAAAACTTTCGTGCTTTAATAAAATAAATTAGTATATTTAATCAGAGTAAAAAATGTTGATGCAATGTAAATATCTCGTTATTTAATTGCCTTGTATTAAAGTTTTGTAATTATTATATCTTTATTCATATAAATTTATCAAAACATTGTATTTATTTCTTGTTTGCAGTGTCTTAGTAAAAACGTGCTCCGGATTACATATATATTTATATAGAGAGGCTACATATATGGCATAATATGTAGTTTTTGAACACATTTCCAAGATTTTTTTTTCATTCTTAATGTTGAACTTGTGTTACTGTTTTGTTTGGCAAAGTTTCATACTATTATTGGACAAAATTATTGCATGCATGGTCTGTATTATAATAATCTGTTTAATATTTATAAGTTGTTACATAATGCATGCAGAAATAATAGTTTTCTTGTGCCTGCTTCCCAGGTAGCTTTAAATCTAAATGAGAATTTATAAATAAAACGAAAACAGTGGACAAAAGTTTGTCTTTCTATACTGGTAAATGCAAGTATTATTTCCTAAATATTATGCAACGATAACCAAAAAGCAAATCCTCTTTCTCTTTAGAAAATACCTTGCATTATCATTGCTTTCCCTTTCCCTTAACATTTTTTATGCATAGCCCAGTGGTAGAATTGATTTTAAAAAAAGTTACTGGTCCCAAAGACCAGTACGCATGAAAGTTTACTGGTCAGAAATAGTCATCAGTAGCCTGCTACATAAAATTCTATAAAATACTTTTAACCATCCCCCCCCCCCCTCTTCACACACACACTCCTACTAGAATGTAAAGTAAACCAAACTTCCTTTGCAGTTATACAAAATTTTTGGCATAATAAAATGGAAAATTACTATTTTATAAAAAAGTATGTAGTATGTAAACTAAAACTATAAAATTGCGTATTTTATTTCCGATAATTTATTTAACAGATAGTAAGGATTAATGCAATATTTTCTTATAATTATTTTTTCAAGTAATATTTTATGATTTGTGTTTGGTACGGTTTTCTCAGGCAGGAAAATTTATTTACTTGTCAGAGATGAAGTGGGTGTGCAGTGGAGTAGCTAGGATGGGTGACATCCCGGGACAGATGTAAAAGGTGTCAAGCCCCCCCCCCCCTCTTCCTCCTCCTTTCCAATCTGTCACATTTTTTCAATCTCAATTCTACATTCTTATAAAAAATAACCTTACCATTCCTTATTTACCTTTTGTCCTTCTGCATAAAAAAACCGCAGCAGTGAATCATCACTCGACCCATAGTCTGCATAAGTCAATGTCGTGTCTATACGTAGAAGAAAATTCTTTCTTTTAAAGTTTACTTTTGTTACCCACTCGTTGAATCGGTTGGTTTTTGTTCCCTGGTGCATATCTTATTTAGACACACCATTCTGTATAAAACTTCACTTTAGCAAAGAAAAAAAAAACTAGCTGTATTGCATCGTGAGCTAAAAATCTCATTTTATTTCCTAATTAGACTCCAAAATCTTATAAAATTGTATTTTTTATTTGCAAATAAAGATTTGGTGTCACCCTTTAGAGGATGACACCCGTGCAGGGCAATCGCTAAGACTTTTAATTGGTGGGGGAGAAGACCTTAAATTGCCAAGTCAAATTTTCATATTTGCCAACTCGTTTTATAATTTTGCCAAGTTACCACACTTAGAAAATGTAATACAGTTCTTATTTGTAAAAAGTTTAATATTTCCAATTAGAGTTGTAACTTTTGCAAATTCTATCAAAAATAGAAAATGTACTACAATTTTTATTAAAATTTTAATTAAATTTGCCAAGTGTAACAGCATTTACGAATATTTGGGGGGGAGGCTCCCCCCTGCCTCCCCCCCCCTTAGCGAGGCCCCTGCACCCGGGTAATTTTCCTAATCAAGAAGAATTTCTTTTACAGCTTGACTAAAATCTTAAAGATCAATGAGTTATGTGTCTCTATATTCAAAATCACCATTACATATACATGCATCTTTATTGATAAAAATAAACATTGGATTATAAACTGTAACTTCATTTTAAAATGATTTAAATTAAATATTTACAATAAATTTATGTAAAAAATAAAAGAAATTAAAATTTAATTTAAACAGTATTAGCAAACTGTCTTATGTTCTAAGAATAAAGTGCTGTATACAGTGAAGAATTGATACTCTGAAAATCTTTATAACTAATCTTTTAATTACAGATTACAATATGCTCTTTATGTATTTAATGTAAATTGAAAGTAGTCTGATAAATAAAATATTCTTCTCCATAGCTATCCAAATAATAAATTTCAAATACTTCTTGAGATTTTGTTTCTTGAATGACAATTTGAAGTCAACATTTTTGGTCATAGATTTAGTAGATAACTAACAGGGGGGAAAAAATCACTATTATTAAAATGCTATAAGTAGCATCCAATCTTTGAAAACTCTCTTATTCGACTTCATATTTTGATTTTAATGCTTAAGATAACCTCCCCAATTAAGATTGGGGATTTCTTTTACAGCTTGAAATCTTATAAATTGTATTATGTTATTGCGTTAAATAATCTGCAGTTTAAAAAAAATTAAGATATTTTCTATTAAATATTGAATATTTTTAATCTATCTTATATTAGATCAATTTACATGTTCGAAGCTTTTTCTAAAGAGAAATAAATATATTCACCAATGCAGACTGATTTTAATCCTATACCCAAAAAATGATCTAAACCTGCTACATCCAATGCTTATTGCTGATATAAAATGTTAAAAATAGAAGTTATTTATATTCAATAATCTGACATACATAAATTATTAAGAAAAAGAGAAAATGTCATTAGATTTCTTCTGAAAAAAAAAAACAATTTTCTTTTTTTCGAAAAAAAAACCAGTTGGTTTAAACTAAACCGTTGTTTAAACCAAAAGGAGTAAACAGTTGTTTAAACCATAGTTAAAACCAATTGGTTTAAACCGTGCCAACCCTGGTCTAATTGTTGTAGGTTCTATCTTGTATTATATAAATATGCAAATATATAGAAAAACAACTAAAAATCCACAAAAACCTGTATTGGTTGGGTATTTGCCAACGCTGATACATTTTGAAAGTAGCAACAAAGGTGAATTTTTAACAATATTTTATAATGTTGCTTTAAGAACTTTCATTTTAAATTTGTTTTTAAAATGGTGATTTATTTTAAGATTGTATCAGAAGTAACACCATGATTTAAACAAGCAGATAAGTGTAATCGCACAGGATTTATTTATTCAATTTCCATTTTATTCATGGTTGGCTAAATTTTCAGTAGTGTAATATTTATAAAGCTAAAATTTTTAGTGTATGGTTCATTTTTTGTTTAGACTATGGATGGGAAATTTTATAAAACATTTAATCTGAAAACTGCAAAATATTTTAATATGTACATAATCATTCCTTAACATTATATTTATTGCTATTTAACTTAATTTCAATATTTTCTTTTAACACAGGAAGATGATTTCATGGAGCAGTAAAATTCTACTGTGAGGAGTCAAATTCAACAATCTTATTTAATCTCAAGGATTTTCAAGAAAGCGTCTATTTTGCCTAAGATTTTAAAAGTTGGACAAACCAGTGGACAGATTACAATATGCTCTTTATGTATTTAATGTTTAATGCAAATGGACTGTTATATTTATAAAGGTCCTGTTAAAGATATTATTGAAACTTGTTTATCTGATGTTGGAAAGAATTGTTATCAACTAATGTTAGGTTTATTTTGTTCTTGCTAAATAAAATGTTTTTGTTGTTAAATAAAATTAGTTTTTTTTTCTTTCTTGCAACATTCTAAAATGCACATTTACTAACTTTTGACATAAAATGCTGCAGTCTTATGCTTTTATATTTATTTAAAAGTTAGTTGATTTAAGAAACATTGAATAAAATAAAAATTAAAAGATTAATTAAGAAGAAATAAGTTGTTCTTGAATATAAATTCAAGTTTTAACAAATGTTTTAAATGATATAAAGAACAATTGCACATGGTCAATAAATCCATTTCTCAGTTATTTCTGCATTTAATTTTTGTACTACAATATTTAGTTGAAGGTTCTTCATACAATAAAATAATTGTCCATAATCCAAATTTTAGCTATACAAGTTTTTTAATGGCATTCCTCCACATTTCCCAATTGCAATGTGCTTATATTAATGCTATGGGTAACAATTATTTTATCTAAGATTTCAAAGCCATTTCAGATTTCAAACTAAAGAATTAAAATATTTTTTTAAAATTTAGTCAGTTTAAGAAATATAAGATTTTGATTGAGATTTAAATCGAGGAATAATTACAACAAGGTATCATGGGTTGATGTTTATCCATTTAAAACATTTTCAATTTCATTTATTTAAACCCTGCACTGGCCATGCGTGTGTGTGTGTGTGGGGGGGGGGGGGGGAATACTTTTTTAAATTTAGGTTTTATGTTTTTTAATACTTTCTTTTTCAAAACTGGAAACAGTTTTGAAAAAGAAGACTTCAAAAGAAGAAAGGAAAAGAAGACTTCTTCTTTTTTTCAAAACTTTCTGAAACTCCTATTAATATAAAAAAAAACTAACCAAAATTGCAAAAGTAAAAACTAACCCACTTACAGATCATCCTCAAATATTCTATGTCCCCCCCCCCAAAAAAAAAAAGATAAAAATTTTAAAATCCAAACAAGATATTTGAAAATAACTTCTGCATAGGATTATCTAAACTCTTAAGGGGAACAATCAGCTTCTGACATTGTGGTGCTGAAGTTGAGTCGTTGGGCTGATATCAAGTTTATTTTTTCAATATTTTTTAGTAAGATGCCTAAGATTGGTTTATTTGATTGAAATCGTAAATTTTTAATAAAAAAATAATTGTTATTTGCAATTAAATCAGAAGCTAATGAAAAAATTAAAATTGTATATAAGCATGTCTGAAGCTGTAAGTATCATTGGAAAATATGTAAACTTGAAATTGCCCAAGAAAAGAAAGGAAAAATCCCATTAGCACCACAGCATCAGAAGCTGATATTCTGTTTAATGTTGTTCGGGTGCTGTTGTACAGTTATGCAAATTTAGGCAGTTTGCATGAATAAGTGTTTTCAAATTTGCAATTTTGAGATCACCAGTATTTTCAATTTAATGAATATATGTACTTTTAAATTTAACAAAAGAAAATATTGATGTTAAAAATTTCTGATTTGACAGAATAATAAAAAATTCATGTAAGCTCTATTTAATTTTGTATAACGATTCAATTGCCTTTTCCCCTAAATTGACATAGGAAACAGTTTCATTGAATTAGAAAGAAAAAAAATGCTTTTATGATTCATTAAAGAACTTTCAGTCATATAAATTAGAACGTTTTAAGTCTTGTTAATTAAAGACTTGGAAGAAATATTGGAGAATCCATGTTACAGCTTTCCAATCTCTCTCTCTCTCTCTCTTTATATATATATATATATATACCCTTGTAATGTCAATAAACAGAAATTTAAATCCGAAATGAGAATTTAATTGCAACACTTTAAAATGTGGCAATAATTCCATGTTATATTGAATTTCATTGATAAAAATTAATCGAGGATTACTGAATTTAGTTTTAAATGATGTGATTTTATTTAGACGATTTAGAAATCGCTTGAAGATTTTTGTAATTTTAAGCAATTTTGCTTTTCTTAAGAGTGAATTTATTCACTTCTACAAATTCAAGGAGTTTTGGATTAACTCTTAAATGAGTTGATTTCATTCATGTATGAATTGGTTACAAATCGCCTAAGTGCTACTGGATTAAATAAAAAATGACAACATTTCACTCCAACTTGATTTGATAACAAATCGCTCAAGTGCTACTGGATTTGCCTTAAATTATTTCACTTCACTCAAATACGAGTTGGCTGCAGCTAACTCAAGTGCTACTCGATTTAATTCTAAAGACTTCATTTCACTCAAGTATGATTTGGTTACTAATCGCTCAAGTGCTACGAGATTCAGTCTTAAATGACTTCATTTCACTCAAGTATGACTTGATTACAAATCACTCAAGTACTACTGGATTTAACTTTTATTGATTTGATTTCACTCAAGTATGAGTAAAATAGAGATCACTCAATCATGAGTTGATTAAAAACAGCTCATTCACTTGAGTTGTTTCAGCTCTTCTTGAGAAGGTTCCTTTCAACATGGGAAAAGAGTGGATTTCAGCTCAACTTGAGTTAATTCAGCTTTTTCGTTTTAAGAGAGTAATAATATTTTCCTTTTACAGTGTAGCTAAAACAAAACCATTGTTCAAAGTTTAAACTTGGCATTGTGTTAAATGCACCTTGGAAGGAAGTCGCAAAGCTGTAACGCCGTCCTGATCCGTGTTACGTTTTTTAAAATAGGTTTTTAATTAACTTTTAAAGACATGGGAGGCTTATTGAGAGATTCACTCAATTAAAGTTAGTCGCTAATCCCACAGTATTGATATGCATTCATGTTAGAATTTTGCAAATATCAATTTAACTTTGTAAGTTTTTAAATGCTGGTGGAAAACCTTGGATACTATATTTTCTTTCTATGTTTAACACAAGAAGCATTTTAACATTCTCCTTTTTATAAATTTAAGTAGCCATTATTCGCATCACAACACAATTTTCTGTTCTATTTCCCCCAATATCTTTGATGTTTTTTGCATATATTGTCCGATTTAAAAAACTCAAATTTGTATTCCATCATGACATTTATTTACTAGATAGGATATCTGTGTTAAATTTATAGATATTTACTGTTTACACATTGCCTTTTCTAAAGCTATTTAAGATTTTTTATTTTAAAATTTGGTAATACCAATTTTAGATATATTTTATAGGTTTAATATGTTCAAGCCAGTCAAAATTTATACATTATTTTATATAATTTCATGTATAAAAGATTTATTGCGTGAACATATAGCACATCGAATAGAAATGAGAAACTTCATACAATAAACAATTGAAAATGTTCCAAGAAAAGTGTAAACTACAATATCACCCCAAAAGATTATAAAGATTTCTAGTACTATTAAAAATTGTCAAATTCTTTCAAAAGACTATTCTTAAAATTATATTATTGTAGGTCACATTTTAAACTTTTAATTGAAAACATTTTAAAAATTAAATTTAAAAAAATAATTTTTTGGAATTTTATTTGTAATTCATTTGTTTTTACTCTGAAACAACACATTTCCACAAAACCCCCCATAAGAAATGACTGAGTAACAAATTTGAATTGCCTCAGTAAAATTCAAAGTGACCTCTGGTGGGAGGTCCGCCACACTTTGGGAATCACTGATTTAAGATTTAATATTTTGACTTATTCCCGAAGATTTCTTCAAAAATCATTATCAATGATGCTTTTATAAATCTTCTATGATAGATGTATAAAGTTAGACGTTAATGTCTACTATTTCTAATTTTTTCATAATTTTACTTTCAGTAGATTCGGAAATAGATGGAGTGGAAACATTTTTTCACTACATTTTCTATGATATTTCTGAATATATAATTCCTTAAATGAAAAGAAATGTATTTTTGAGTTCAGCGATACGAAAGCTTTTACACAATATACGATTTTTTTTTTTTTTTTTGTCACATGTAATTTAATTAGCCCTCTACATTTTTCTTAATTTTGTTTGTGAATGTGAATGGTTAATAATCTATAAACGTGTGTCATTCGTCTATTATTTCCTGTAATTTGAACTTTTCACGTTTCATAGTTTACGTGTAAAATGATTGTGACAGACAAACTGACCCAGGTGTGATATTATGATGGTTCCGTCTTAAGTGTTTAAGTACGGAACCCTAAAAATGAGAAGAAGATACATTTTTTTTTCAACTACGCAAATTTTTTAGCGAAATTTTGTCATGAGATGCACAACCGTTATATTTATAACAGTTAATAACCTCAAATAATTTGGACAAAAATAGCTTTTTTAATTACACTATATAAAAAAAATTTACACTTACTAATTTTTTTCTACGAAACTGGGATTCCTAGAAAATTTTATGTGACTCATTATGTGTCTCAATAACAGCGAAAATTCATGTAATTAATGATTTTTTGATGTTACCGTTACATAAAAAGTTCTAGGAATTTAAACTTCCTAGAAAAAGTTTTCCTAGTAACTTTAGACTTTTTTTTTACAAGGTACTGAAATAGACGAAGGGAATTACGAACGGAATCGTACGAGCCCTTTATCACTTAATATCTTTTTTTTTCATAATGCTTTCACCCAGCTATGAAAACCTTTTTATAACTTCTAAAAATTTCAGAATTTGGACGATAATGATATTTTTTAAAGAATTTTAAATACCTGAAGATCGTCGACTCTTTCTTCTTTTCCGGCATTTTTGAATATGGCGCTTAAACTCTAAAAATGAAATTACACAAAAAAGAAGCACAAAATAGCATACGCTTACAATTTTCTTTCAAATTCTTTAAAAAATTTAAAAAATTCATTTAACACTTTTAAAAAAATCCATTTCCGAAAGCCATTTTTCCTTTTTTTCTGTGCATTTTGCCGTAGAATTGATAGGCACATTTTTATTAAAAAAATATACTTAATTTTTTGCAATAACTATTCAATTTTTATACTATATTCTATCCTTTCTGAAACTAATTTGTCTTTGAAAGCCTATGTTTATAGAAAACTGTTATCTGTCTCTAATCTACCTCATGCTCTCTCAAAACATCCTCTCAAACACAAATCGGTGATTTTTATACGTATGTAAATCGCGTTCTCAAAATTTGTTCCGATTCTGCATCTCTTAAGGATGAACTGAATTACTTAAAAGCTGTTGCTGTCAAAAGAGATTTCAATTCTTCCGTCATCAATGTTACTATGAACAAATTCAATAGACCGCCTAATAAATCTAGTCTTTCCAAATCTGTTAAAAGTAAACCTGGTAATTTATCGTCCTCCCCTTTTATCATTGAACCCCTTAATCTAATGAGGGATATGCTTCATCGTATAAAAACATACATCCAAAATTCAGAGTAAATCAGATAATTCTTCATAAAACCCATTTATATAATTTAAAAGTTACCCCCTCCTTTATACTTAACCTTTCAATTTCCAAAACTATTCAGAGATTCGCCTTATCAGAAAGAACCTACATCCAAAATTTTAAGCAAATTGGGTAATTCTGTATAAAAACACATTTATCAAACCTAAGAGTGGGGTAATCACCCATACCCCCTTTATATTTAACAAAAGACTTCCACAGCTAATTAGGGAAGCATCTTATCACTATGAACCTGTATCCAAAAATTAAAACAAATCGGTTAATTCTTTAAGAAAATCCATTTACCGAAGTTAAGAGGAGTAGTTCCACTAATTTCCCATTTATATTTATCCAAATAATTCCCAATAGAAATCAGAGGAGCACTTTATCAGAATAAACCTATATCCAAAATTTGAAGAAAATCGGTAAAGTCTGCGTAAAAAAACCCATTTGTCGAAATTAAGGGGAGGGGCATTAGCCCCCGTTCCCCCTCTTTATACTTATCCAATGAACACTTTATACTAATCACGGGGGTGCTACAATAAATTTTGAAAGAAAACTGATAATTCTGCATGGGAAACCCATTTGTTTAAATTAAGGGGAAGGAAATTAGTCCACGTTCCCCCTCTTATACTTATTGAATGAAGTCTCAAAACTAATTGGAGAAGCGCTTTATCAGAATAAACCTATATCTAAAATTTCAAGTGAATCGGATACTTTTGTCATGAGTTATCGCGTTACGCACGTACGCGATAACTCACATATATACATACAGAACGATTGGAAACATAAGGTCTCAGTCTTCGATAGTATGTGAGCTAAAAATTATTATTACATTTTAATGGTTACAAAAAACCATATAAGATGACAGCTATGCTGATATATGAATTTTCTCGCGATTATTTTATTCATTTATTTTTAAAAATGTATAACTTATGATAATTTTTGTCTAAAAGTATTAGACAATGTTTATTAAATTCAAGACTTACAATAAAAGATTTCAGTTCTAAAAAGTCTTTACAGTTAGATTAAATTTATATACTGAGTGTATTTTGGAGGTAATTCCAATTTCAATGGGGAGAAATCCCTGCAAATATTCTTCTTATGTAGATTTAAATAAGGGAAAATTCCTAATCAACAGTTCTA
Organism: Maratus speculifer; assembly: GCA_964019185.1. Taxonomy (NCBI): domain Eukaryota; kingdom Metazoa; phylum Arthropoda; class Arachnida; order Araneae; family Salticidae; genus Maratus; species Maratus speculifer. The sequence continues at coordinate 194,428,153 of OZ025293.1, read as the reverse complement.
TTTTTGTTTTTCATTCTGATAAATTAGTGATTAAAAATATGATGTGCAATTCAGAAGACTACTTATATATATTTGTAGATAGAACGTCTTTCCATGTAAACATGAAGATAAAAAAAAATGAAATGTGAAGTTTATTTACGCCTGTCACGTTCTTCAAAAATTTGTTGTAAATATTTGGAATTTGCTGCGATAAACGTGACAGCCATATTTCAAAGTGACTTCATGGAAATCCCCCTCAAAGTATAACATTTCACACATTAGAAAAATTTTAGAAAAAAAATGTACTTGCAACTACATTTTATATTTATTTATCATAGACTATCAATTTATGCACAGCGTGCTTACTCTAAATTTTGAAAGCTATGCAGTTAGTGTATAATTTGCAGTATTATGTAAAAGGTGAGATCCATTTTAGATAATTATTCGCATATTTATGGACAATACGAAGAATTGGATAACTAAATTTCATTTTATGTATATTTCTAAAGTGCAACTACGTATTTCACTGGAATTAAAAGAAAAAAAAAGAAAAAAAAACATGAATGGTATAGTGATTAAGTAATTAGACACATATAAGTTGTTGTTGTATATCAGTTATTAAATTTAGTATGATTGTTAGTAATAAATCAAACAAAACTTTCAAATTTACATACACTACATGGTATGTAAATTTGAAAGCATTTCTTCGAAGCATTGCATTGCATTGAAGCGAAGCATTGCATTTCTTCGAAGTATGTCATATAATATAATATAATATAATAATCTTTTAATCCAATTTAGATTCCTTAGGTAAGGCACTTCTGAAAATACAAGAAATGACGTGTGATAGTTGGGCTCAGTTCAGCTTCAAACGAAAATAAATAAATAAAGTTTTGTGTTCACAAAACCTGTCAAAAATATTTAATAATAACAGAATGGAAAATGATAGAGTAACGTGATGCTGATTATGAATGAGAGTAATGATGATTATGTATAATAGAGTTAATATTGTTCCATCTGCATTGCATGCAAGCAATTAATTGATATCCCTCTGTAGACATACAGATCTGTAGATATTCGTAGGATAATAAATAGCACCAATCTAAACTAAAATATAGTTTTTAATAACAAAGAGAATGATTTTACAGTTTTTAGATTAAATATATTTTAAAAATGCAAATATGGTAACTTTTATTCCTTGGAAGTACATCTTGTTTTACATAGAATTTTATATCTACAATGTGTATTTTAATTTTACCACGAATAACAAATTTTATTGAAAATAATTTACTAATTGGAGACACAAATCTTGAAATGGCTATATTTTTTAATTTTTACATTAAAAAGAATGAGTTTTTAAGGTCACTATCATTCACTTCAGTATTAAGAAAATCTAAAATATAGGTTTTTACCTATGCATCATGAAAAGAAATTGAATAATCGATAGTTAAATTCTAGTTTAATTCAAGAGTACCTTAATTCTGCATCAGTTGACCGATCACATGAACTAAGAATTTCCGAAATTTAATAAACCGCGATGTTAACTTGTTTATAAAAATCCTATTCAGAATAAAATGCAATTTAATATCATTGAATATAATTAATGCAAAAAAGAGTTTGCACATTTGGGGCACAAATAGTGCGGTATGTTGAGCAGAGCTAGCCAATAACATTAAATAATGCTTTGTTTTTCGTTATTATACCACGGAAAAGTTGATAATTGGTGAAAGCATAAAAAAGCTAATAAAATTAATATATTTAAACTAAGCAAAGCTCTAAAAGTTCATGAAATTGGAAAGAATTCACAATTTTATTTATTTAATTCATTGTTATTTTATTTTACTAATTAATTATTTGTTTTCGTTTATTAGTTTATTAATTTTTATGATTATTAAGTTTATAATATAACCAGCACTCTCTCTGTGTTTTCTAATCACTGAGATAATTTAAAACAGAGAAAAACTATTAACTAGAAACAACATTGTCTAATAGCACGCCGGCAGCAAATTTATGTAAAATATGGAAGTATGATGTTCGCTTGCACGTATATTGTTTGCTGTATTCCTTTCCTTGACTTAGTCATCACTCTGATCTGTTGGCACTCGGTGAAAAATTTGTTTTGATGCCAAGCCTTTTTTTTCGATATAATATTGCTACATTTAAGAAAAGAATCAGAAAGCAATTATTTTAATGTATTTAATATTCCAAAAAACTATAAATAATCTTACCAAGAAGTGTTATAATGCACATTTGGACAGTAACGACAACATAGTCAGTATTATTTTTAATCACATTGTTAGAGTGATTCGAAAGAAAGATTTCTTTCAGCTAGTATCCATTTCAACGGTTTCCAGTTACAGAATCGTACAATAAAAATCTAATGTAGGAGATTAAAATAAAGCACTTCTGAAACAAAAAGAATTGAACAAAAAATAAAATTTATACTTATTTAACAAATTCATTTTAATTTGCAAATAGACTACGTGTGTTGTAGTTTTTCAACTGAGTGAAAAAATTACCAGGTTGTGAGGGAGTTATCTTTGTGATACAGACACTCTAGCATTTTTGTGAGATCGTGACGTCAATGATTTGACATGTGTAGCGTGGAAGCGACATCTATCCTCTCTTTTACTTTAACTTTCTAGAGCGTGTGTGTCTTCCTCAGTTCTACAAGTTATGTCGCGGTTAGAAGCAATATACAAATTTATAATAGCGACGTCAGTTTGCAGCATATAAAAGCTTGAAGTTTGAGTGTGTGTGGGGTGTAGTGGCGCAAGCCAGCTAGTGGTGTGTGTAACGGCGTAAACCGACAAGCAGTGGATTGAATTAGATTGGATTGAGCGAGTTATTAGCCTCCAGTGAAGTTACGAGGAGTTTCGAAGTCAGATAGCTAGCAACGTTTGCCGATTTGGTTTATTCAGAGCAGAGCTAGTTAAGGAGATTGCCGTTGGTAAGAGATAATTTAGTTACGTTGAGTATTTTAGACAATAAAGAGTGTGTTACAGCCACGGGCTGTCTAATAAAGCTTTTATCTAACAGTTTAGCTAAAGTCTAAGTGAGAAGTTGGTTGGAAGTGCCCCCGACTGAGTCTAGTGCCGGAGCTGTGAGTATATTTATGAGTTTAATCTTTTAGTATTGTGTCGAGTTATCGAAAGTGACGAACTGAAAGCTCCACTTTCCCTGAGCCCTAACAGTTTAATTAAACTGGTTTTAACTTATATCTTGAGTTATGTATTCATTCAACAACCAGTACGAGCATCCGTCTGTTACAAGGTAAGGTTTTGAACCTGAAGTACACTGAGAAAAAAAATATACCGCTTTCACCTAGAATGAATACTTAGTCACTTTCCGAATGCCTAAACTAGAATTATAGATGACCGAAATATGCGAATAGGTTGAACTACTAAGTTGAATAGCCGAAATGACCTAACATTTCTAGTCTCTTGTTTTCAAGGTGACGAAACGATATTGACTCGTCTCAGTAACGAGAAATTATAGCTTGATTTCGGAAATAGTTTCAAAAACTAGAATTATAGTTACTAAATCAAACCTCTTGTATTCGCATCTATTTGCTGAGATTTTTAAATAAGTATTACAGCGAGAATAAAGGAAAGCTCTCTTTAATTCCTGTAGTAGATTCTAGAACAATCATATAATGGCAACTAGAATTTATAAGGATGACATGAAACTATTTTTTCTAGAGCCACAATTTAGATTCTAGATTCCAGAACTGTATTTTTTTCTCAGCGTAATTGGATTAAGCTTCTTGGAAGCGTAACCTCTTCGCTACTGAAAATTGATGCGATATTTTTTATTATTACTGAATTATTTCATCTCCCGTTTGACTTCAGAAAAAGATTTTTATTGTATTTGCATTTGTTCGAATCTTAGACTACGAAGCATATCATTCTGATATCGAAATTGTAATTATGTTTGAGTATCATTAACAAAATGGGACAAAACGGAGGTCCACATATGTGGTCCCAAGGAGCTAAGAGGTTATGGTCCCAACTTCAAATTCTGAAAATTGTCCCGTTGTTATTGTGTGTAGAAAATCTTGGATCTATGTTATATGACGTTTGTATAAATTGTAAATATGCAAAAATGAACATGCTTCTTCTAGGGTTGAAATTTAATTTCCTGTCACAAAATTCGGAGGAACAGTCTGAAAAAAAAAAACTGATTAAAAATCTGGAAGAGAAACCAGTAACCTTAATTTGATTACACATGGTGCATTGAGGACTGAGGTATCATGCATTTTTTAATGAATTTGAAATTGAAAACAAATATTCTTTTGATGTAGAGGAAAATCGACAAGGTTTTTAAAACATTCCATCTAGTTCTTTCATATTTATAACTGAGCGTAAAGTTTAAATGCACATATATATTAGGAATTGTTGCGGTTTTTCTGGTCATGAAATTGTCTTAAATAAATTAAGTACTTTACAGGATAATTGTAAGAACATCAATTCTGTTTCATGCCTTGTTATAATGAAGAACATAAAGTGGAGGAGAAAAAGATAGCTGAGTGACGCAATAGATTTTCAATTCACTCTCTCCTTTTAACAAAAGGGTTGGTTGGTTGATTTTTGTCGTCCGATTATCTACGCTAATGGGATATAGGACCAGGAGGAGTGCCCTCCGTGGGGGTCTTTCTAAGGGAACCTAACCCGTATTTACGCAAGGTTCGAAGAAAACCACGGAAAACTCCGAACGGTTAGGCCGACAGCCGCGATTGGGTTCGAACCCAGCACCTGCCGTCTACCAGTTGAGAGGTCCGAACCTCTCGGCCACTGGTGGGGCATTTAACAAAAGGGAACTTGACGGTTTATCTTAAATTCCTTGACGAGATCTTAATCTCAATCAAAAAGACATTCGTCTTCAAGATCGAGTTCGTTAACTTTTCACTTGTAAGCGCCCGATTTTGAAACATCATGTTCAGTTGAATTCAGGTTACGAGTTTCTTTTCCGAACATTTTATCCTTTTTAAAAATTTAATTTCAGTTTGTTCGAATATTTCGACTTTTCCTTCTTAGTAACAATCCGGCTCAGTAATATTTATCTTGCTCAATTTTGTATAGTCACAATTTACGGTATATACACATCTATACAAATTAGGGAGTTATGCACAACCAACGACAGTGACGTATTTGTAAGAGGCTATGCAAAGTAGATTATTGCTACAGCTCTTCATTTTTTTTAATTATTCTTCTTGCACGGAATTTGCATTTTTTCTTACTTTTTTCTACTCAATTGCAAATTAAATAATTGGAAGCCATATGGATTGCTGCTTTTTCAAACAAACATTTATTTTTCATGTCACAAATTCTGTGATCTTTGAAAGTTGACCGTTTTGTTGGTTACTTCTAGAGACAAATAATACCTTTTCTTGAAAAGTCACAAAACTGCTGCTAACAGAACAAAGCAATGGACAAAGGAAAGATCAGAATAAGACACAAAGAACATGTTCACTTGAAATTCATTGCTTCGCATAAGTTTGCTGCTATCGTTTAATCGGAGCGCTTTTTCATATTCTAATATTTTTTTTTTTTTATTGCTATTGATGATTTCAGTACTTAGGAATTAGAGTATGTCATTCAGATCTTAAGCAATTTAATAAGATAAAAAATAAAGAAATGAATCTTTCTAAGCGAACCTCTAGTGTGAATACCCGCTGTATTCGGAGTTGTATAAAGGACGCCATGCACACTCTTCGGGATCTTTTTTTCAAAAATAAGTTCAAATTTGTATGATTGTAATTTGCATGATTGTATTGACTGAATGAAAATCTCTCAGTAAATCTTCCCATTACTAAACACAGCAAAACTCAGAACACGCAACTCTTTTAATGTTAATCATATGAGCATTATTTTATATTGGAACTGATTATTTTGCCCATAAATCTCCTTATTTTTAACAAAAATTTTTCTTAAAAAACAGCTTAAATTAATGTATTGAGATTTTAAAGCAGCGCAGAAATAAGTTTGTATTTCATACAAAGAATGTGCATTGCTAACTGTATGAAAAAATATTTTAATTTTAAACTGAGTATTTTCCCTCTAAAACTCATAATTTGTGCACAAAATTTACACTCTATCATTATGTAAAAGATTAGTATACTGTATTAAAATTCACTGCAACTGTACAAAGCTAAACTTATTTTTTAAATCGAAAAATTTCTAATGATAGTCATATGGTCAATAAAGTCATAGAAAAGCTAAAGTCGAGTAAGAGACTTTAGTAAAATAATTTTTTGTAAGCTTAATATTAACATTACGTTACTAAAAAAGCTTCCGTCCAAAGAGATACCTTCGCAAAAGTAGTAGTCATTTGTGTGTTTTTTAGATTATCCACCTACCAATTATTGCATTCGAAAGAAGCGCGTGTGGACTATACGACTGTATAATTTTTTTGTTGAAAATTTATTATATTGTGCTTCAAAAAAGGATTTAAGATGAAGGTATCACGTCAGCAGATCAGAAGGCTTATGAACTATGAGTTCTGTAACAAACTCAGTGCGACTGAATGCCACACAAATATGAGTGAAAGTTTAGGCATCAATGTGATACAGTCAAAGTAAAATTTCGAAAGTTTAAACCTGGAAATTTCGACACTGAAATGAACCACGTTCTGACCGCCTTATTGAAGTTGATTGAAAGGCAGTTAAAGATAATCGTTGATCAAGACAGAAATTCTACATTATGAACTATTGCGTTAGAGCTTAACGTTTGCCAAAAAGCAATCGTTAATACTCTGAAATGCGTAAATCTAACATTTAAATTCAACCGCTGGGTGCCTCACGAATACATTGCTGAAGACAAAAGACAGCAAGTTTGGCTCTGCTCAGACGTCAAATAAAAGTGAAAATTTTATACAGAATTATAGCCTGGTGTATTACAAATGGGTGTATTACAAAAATACAATCTGTAAAGTACAGTGGTCAGCATCTGGGGTATCAGCAGTCTCGATTGCAAGACGTGCTTTTACTAAGAAAAACGTTTTTCTCTGTATTTGGTGGTATTGTCGCGGAATTCTGTACAAATAATAGCTGAAAAGCGGGCAGACAATTAATAGTGCAATATGCAGTAACATGCTAATCAAAGTTCGCGATGGCATTCGCAAAAGGTGAAGAAGCGAATTGAGAAGGAAGGTGGTTTATTTTCATCAAGATAACTTCCGGCCCCATGTTAGTATCATGACCGGCTTGAAGTTCTACAGGTTGGAGTAGGATTTGATGCATTATTTACCATAAAACCTTGACATGGACTCTTCAGATTTCTATCTCTTTTTGCACCTGCAGCTGCATCTTAATGAAGCAATCTTCAATTTAAAAGAGGAGGACATAAATGAGGTCAATTTCTTTCTGGACTCGCGCACGCCAAAATATCTTGTAGAAGAGATTGAAACGTTGCCTAAACGTTAATAGACGACTGAACATTTGATGGTGTTTACTATCTTCATTAGTTTTGATGATTTCGTATGTATTTATTATTTTTCAATAACATTTTTTTGGCGTAATATCTATGCTCAACCTAATATATTTTTAAACGGATATCATCGTTCAGAAAATAAATACTACATAAAAAAGATTTTTTTTGAACAAGACAATGGACAGCAAATTTTAAAATATGAAAACAAATCTAATATAGCGAAGGCGATTTTCAAAAAGATATTTTTAATGTTAATATATTTTAAATATACTGCACATCTGAAAAAAAATAAACGTAGAAGTTGTCCTGTAATTTTTTTTTTCAAAATTCTATTAACGACGTATATTTAGATTTTTAAACATTGTTGAAAATAGCGGTATACACCAAAACGTCATTCGAAAAAGATTTTTTGAGTTGTTTATTATTATACGCATTTTTAAAATAAATTACACAAGAAAAGTATGTATAGATATGTTTGTAATTTTACCTATTATCGAATTTTCAAAAGTTGATCCGATACAGGCTGTGAAAGACGAGAGAAAAAAAAATCGAAGTGTTGAAGACCATTTTTTAAATGACTAAAATGTATATTTTTTAAACTGATTACAATATTTGAAATATAAGTGTATGTTAATAAGCTTGGTATTTTTTATTTTTCTATTACACCATTTTGAGTTGATGCGCATCCTTTAATTGGTCTAAAAAGAATATATTTCGGCCATCGATTCTACCCTTTTATTAAATCGATATAAAGGGCTTTGTGATAAACTGCTAAGACGTTTCGGGCCATTTTCAAAATTTAATTATGGTTTTAATTCATATCTTTATTAATTAACAAAAAATGAAAAATCCGTGTCGCATGAAAATTAGAACCTGCTTTAGACTATCCCCATCCAATTTTTAACCGCGGTAGATTTTCCTAGCTCTAGCTATTGTACACACAGAGACAAGTACATTTACAAGGATAAACTTAAAATGAATACAGTAATAAAAAAATAAAATAAAATAAACTTTTCTACCAAAAATTTAACCGACTAAAAAAATTACTCCAAAGTGAAAAATAATTTTTGTGCATAATGATAATAAGAAATTAAATTAAGATCGTAGTATTTACCATGCGTATTATTATATTTATGTACATAAATTTGATTTTTTGGAGTCGGTGCCAGCCAAGCCAAGTTATATTGTAATTTTCCAACAAACACACATCCAAGTATTTACGAGTTTTTACAATTTAATATTTAGTTAAAATGTAACTTTATTCTTTTACGATTTGCATTGGATATTTAATTTTAATTTTAAAATTGTCTTGGCTGGCCCCGACTCCAAAAAATCAAATTTATGTGCATAAATATAAAAATACGCATGGTAAATATTACGTTCTTAATTTAATTTCTTATTACCATTATGTACAAAACATATTTTTCACTTTTTTTTTTTTTAAGTCGGTTCAAGTTTTGGTAGAAAAGTTTATTTTTCTCTTTTTAGTTAAAAATTAACGAGTTTTTGAAATCAATTAATAAAATTTATAATACTGAAAAAAATATTGTAAATTATACATGGATGTAAATATTGTCAGGAGTGGGGTTCGAACGCACGCTCTCTTTCCAGAACCACAGCTTAAATCTGGCTCCTTAGACCGCTCGGTCATCCTGATTGCGCTCCAGTCGGCGAGCTTATTCAAAGCCCATGTTACTTTTAATTTGCGAAAAATTACCAGTTTTATTAGTTTTTGCTTAATTACTAAAAATATACTGAACTAATTTCAATGAAATGGAAGTGGTACCAATTAAAAAGTAGCCTCTTTTATTTAACATAAAAACCAAATTAATAGGTTGGACAGTTTCGGAGTGTAATCGGTGAACTTACATAGAAAAAATACATACGCGTCGAATTGATAACTTCGACTTGCTTTTCTGAAGCGGGTTAATAATAAAATTGTAATACGGAAAAAAATATTGTAAATTATACATTGATGTAAATTTTGGCATGAGTGGGGATCAAACCCATTCCCTCTTTTTTGAGAAGCAGAGCTTAAATCCGGCGCCTTAGACCGCCCGGCCATTCTATCTGCATTCCGTTCGGTGAATTTATTCAACAGTTTTAATTAGCGAAAAATCCCAAATTTCATTAGTTTTTACCTAATTACTAAAAAAGTACTGAACCAATTTCGATGAAACGGAAATGGTATTAAATCGAGAGCATCCTCTTTCATTTAAAATAAAAATAACAGAAATCGGTTGCTTAGTTTCGGAGTAATCGGTGAACATACATAAAAAAAACATACGCGTTGATTTGATAACTTCCTCTTCCTCTTCTGAAGCGGGTTAATAATAAAAATTGTAATACGGAAAAAAATGCAAATTATACATTGGTGTAAATTACGGCAGGTGTGGGATTCGAACCAATGCTCTCTTTGTCGAGAACCAGACCTTAAATCCGGCGCCTTTGACCGCTCGGCCATTCTGTGTACCATCCGTTCGGCGAACTTATTCAACAGTTTTAATTAACGAAAAACCCCTAATTTCATTAGTTTTTGCCTAATTACTAAAGAAGAACTGAACCAATTTCGATGAAACGGAAGTGGTAACAATTCGAGAGCATTCTCTTTCATTTACAGAAATCGGTTGCATAGTTTCGGAGTAATCGGTCAACATACACAAAAAAATACATACACGTTGAATTTTGCACTCTCCTTTTTTGAAGTTGGTTAATAAATGAAGTGTATTTTAGATTCGAATCATGAATCAGGCAGTAAATCTGTATTTTTAATTAAAAAACCCTTTATGTATAGAATATTAATCTTCATTATTTTCCTTTGAATTGTATCTCACGATCAGCATTAAAATGCATAAATAAGTTTTCTGCTGATAATAAAATCATAGAATATTGCTCTAAGGGGAAAAAAAACCATTAGTACTTTCCGAATGCACATAAAAACCTAATGCCTATTTAGATAAAAGATTCTAACACCATTTTTGATCATTAAATAAAATGCTTTACGGAAACGCTCCCAAGCATTTTAAATCAATTTCTTGCTGTAATTAAAGTGAAAGATAATTCAGTTACGTCAACAATCATTTAGATTGTACGATAAAAAATGAACTGAACGACAATAAAAGAAATGTATTAATCTATATAGACGCATTTCTTTTTTCATTCAATAGAATATTTTGAGCCCTTCTTCTTGATTTAGAAATTTTGTAAAGGTGAAATTTAAAGGGAAATAAAATGCGACGCACGAATTCTTTAAGACTGAAATATTTTCCAAACAATGTTTTTTTTTTAATACTAGGCCATAAATATACAATTTAATGAAAAGATAAATTGAAATGTATGCGACCATGTTCACAAAACGCGTTTCAATGATATTTTTGCTTTAATTATAATTTAATTATAAATCTACTTTAAAAGCGAATTAGTGTTACGCCATATTTGGCTAAAACCGTTCTTCTGTCCTATGTCTCAAAGATATTTTGACATAAATGGCTGTAGTTTTCAATTTCCTATTTCCTGCGTTAAAAAGTATTACTGTGAAATAATTCATTTATTCAAATGTAATTTCGTTATATATATTTTTTTCTTGCGAAAACGATTTACACAGCTCAATTGGCGTTGTCCATGTCCATCCCTGTTGAGGCAAAACCTTTACTAACTCATCTTCCTGATTAATATGATGTTTCTCAGACGGCAGGGTGTTAGAACGATTTTTGTCGCTTTCTCACTGGTATCCAGGGCACTTACTAGCACTAGTGTTAAATTTCCTAAATGTTAGACAGTTTTGATTGGAAAATAACTTTACAGTGGAAAGTTCTACACGCACGGTCGGGAACTCGCCGACCGCGGAAGGTTGAAGCCTGGACCGCCGAAAAAGATATTGCAAATGAAGAATTTATTCAATTTATAACAATTCCTAAATATAAAAAGAAGAATTCTTAAATACACACTGCAGTGTTCCTAAGTTTTATGTCAAATCTAGCGAAGTAATTTGAATGGTTTTCAAAACTTTGCAGAGATAGGTATGTTGTCTCAAAGACATTTTGTTAATTTTTTAATTAACTTTAATTTTTTGCATTATTTTTTCAAAAATTACTTATTTTTTTCTATTTTATTATGAGTATGTAAAATTTTTCGATCATATACCTGTATAACTAATAATATATCTGAACGAATACCTGACTTTTCTGTTTTCTGTTATATGTATGTGTATGTAGAAATAATAATTTAAAAGTAATAAATACTTATGTATTTTTTTCTGAAATTTGCTAAAATTTTTCCAAAGAATTCGGACTTTACTTAAATATACTTGCCGACCCTTATGCTACGCTATTAAGTGCTTATAGTATGCCGAAAAAGGAAGTATTTTTGAATTTTTTTCATGAATATGAATGAACGTAAATGAATTAATGAATATAATGAATCAATATGAATGAACATAATAAATTAACATAACGAATGAATATGAATGATAATAACGATATTTTGTTATCCCCCATCCCCTTAACATTGTTTTTAAAATAATGGTTAATCTGCTGGTGGCGATTTATCTTAAGTCTTATGCAAATTGTAATAGATCTGAACATTGATAGATAAAATTGCTAAGAAACAAAGATTCTAATAAAAAACATACAAAATAATTTATAAATATAACTTAATCTGCAAATTTAGATCTTTAAAAATGCCAAGGCGCTATAAATTTACCTTAATAAAATACTTTGCAACGTTGCATGATCAAAAATGGCGCTTGTGTGTTATGTGTTCCTACTGTTCGGAAATTCAAATATATAGTACGGGGATTCATAGTCTCGTGCGCATAGCGCAAGCTAGAAATTTGTTAAAACTAATGTGAAAAATATATCGTTACAAAATCTGGTAATAAATTTAAAACTGCCTACTAAACTGAAGAGAACTGAATTACACCTCGTGCCTTCCTCTGTAGAAATATTGCTGTCCAAACACAAATTTCTTCCATAAATCTATTTAAAAACATTTAAACAGGTTGCTCTTTTTAAAAAAATACAAATGAATCTTACCCTAGGAAAATATGTTGTAGTCGCGATCAAAAATATGCAATAACGTCTTGCGGGTGGCTCATGAACAAACAAACAAACAAACAAAAAAGTTCTTTATCGTGAGAAATATCAGAAACGAATGGATTATCAGGATTAAACAAAACATTCATAAAAACAAAGTTTCGTTTCCTGTCACTGAATTACGGAAACGTTTGCGAGTAGTTTTTTAGTGCATTAATCTGTTTGTCAAACCGGAAGCTGAGTATTTGGTGTATTTTTTGCCGTCCGATTATCTACGCTAGGGATATAGGACGAGGGGGAGTGCCCTTCGTGGGGGTCTTTCTAAGGGAACCTAACCCGTATTTACGCAAGGTTCGAAGAAAACCACGAAAACTCCGAACGGTTAGGCCGACAGCCGCGATTGGGTTCGAACCCAGCACCTGCCGTCTACCAGTTGAGAGGTCCGTACCTCTCGGCCACTGGCCCGGAAGCTGAGACTTTATGATGATAACGATTCTTAATTAAATATTTTCAATTACGTAACTTATTTTATACATACCAGTGTTATAAAATAACATTAAATTTAATGTTAACATTATGCTGTTATTATATGTTTTTCTGTAAAACTTGTCCAAAAGTTGAATGTTGAAGTTCAAGTTTACTTAGGACTATATAGCTTCCGAAAAACTCATATCCCTCTTTCTGTTAAAGCTGCCACTGTGAAAAAAAAAAAATATGGAAAAGGAAACATTAAAAAAATCATCAAATGAAAATAAATAATTATTCTGACATTCTAATTGGGGTTTTATACTTATCATATACCTATTTATCACATACCTATCTTTTCAGTTTATTTTGAACGAAAATAAAAGGAAACTTAAAACATACCTCAAAAAGAGAAGCAAAAATCGAAATTGATGTTTTTTTTGTTGTTTTTTATTAAAATCATTTTCTTTCAATTTAAGAGATTTAGTTATTTATAACAATTTAAACATCTATGGTATAGTGTATAGTACATACGAGGGGGGGGGGGAATGATAATAGACTAATGTTAATAGACTAACTGTTAACTATCTAATGATAATAGAAGAAAATTACTGGTACAAAACAATTGAAAAGAAAGTCTATTTTTAAATATGAACGTAAAATTTACTTGATGAGGAATCTACATATCAAAATAAGACCAGTGGGGTTCGAACCCATGCTATCTTTGTCGAGAACCAGACCTTAAATCCGACGCCTTTGACCGCTCGGCCATTCTGTGTGCCATCGGTTTGGCGAACTTATTCAACAGTTTTAATTAGCAAAAAATCACTAATTTCAAATATAAAAACATTGAATTTGTAATTTTAAAAACTTTACAATATGAATTATGAAATTAATATTCAAAAAGCAAATGAGTAGCGACCTACATTTTTTTTATAGATTTATATTTATAATATCCTGCTTTATATGAATTTTCAATTTCAAAAATTTTTTCCAAGTAGTTTTTAAGTAGGGATATTGGCAAGAAACAATTGATAAATAAAAGTGACAAAGTCACTTTTTAGCCTTTTGACTATCAAGTACCGAATATCAATTTGGATACAGGCCCTAAAATAAGCTCATCCTAAAATTAGTAATTTCTCTTTAATCCAAAGAATTTCATGAAAATTTGTTTTGTCTAATTGAAAGGTGAAGAATTTATTTATAGTATCAAACATATGTATTACTATAAAAAAAAGTTTGGGTACATTTTGATATGTAGATGGATCTCTAAGAAAATTTTATATACATGATTTTAAAGTACACTTTATTTCCAATCGTTTGGTACTAGTAACTTTATTAACAATTATTTTCTGTAGAGTTAGTAGGGGGTGTTTTTTTCCACTCCTGTACAGTTTTCGGAATGACGTGTTTAATTGGCTTGTAAGAATTTTGGATTTTTGTATTACATGTCATAAATATAACTTATAGTAATAATTTGGATTAGTCAGTCGGTGAAAATCAGGGTTATACATGTACCATATGTTTTCTGCCGTTTATACATTTATTTCCACAAAAAAGAAATAATCGATATCATATATTTTATTGATACACTGCGGTAGACAAAACCTTAGGACGGATTTTCGGTGAATGATTGCAGGCATTAAATGACTTGTGGAATTTTTTCATAAAAATTCGCTTAATAAAACGCTTTTATAAAAGCGTGACGCATTGGTATTCAAGAAAGTAATGCAATTTTTTCTCTTCCAATCTCATGTGTGGGACCCGTGACTGCGTACCGACCAGTTTCAGTTTTTCAGTGATTGCAACAATTGAGTGTTGTACGTTGTTGTGTGGTGTGGAAATTGAGGTCATGTCTAGAAGAGATCATTAGAATGATTTTACACGTGGATGGATAATGTGAAATCTGCAGGAAAGCACAGATACAAATGTCTCTAGTGAATTTGATATTGCCTACAGTATTGTTTCCAGCTTTGAGCAGCGTTTCAAACTAGTGGACAGTATAGCATGAACCAGACAGAAAGTTATTTTAGCACTATAGCAATCGAAGATGATCGTTAGGCCGTTTTAGTAAGAAAAAAGAATCAGTGCAGTACAGCTGGTCAAATAATACTCCATTTCTATACAAACACAGGAACTCAGGTATCAGTAAAAACTGCTGCTATATGTTTGTAGCCGAGAAGACTACACTGTAAAAAAAAAAAAAAAAAATCAAGAGGTTACTAAAAATTCTTTAGTAAATTTGTATTCCACAGAATTTTTTAGTAACCATTACAAACTTTTTTTTTTGCAAGTGAAACAAGCATTTCTTTTGTAAACTGAACAAAAGAATTTTTTGTATATCTAACTTAAAAATTTTTAGTATGAGCCACCAAGAAAATTTTAGTAATAGCTCCTAAATTATTTTTAATAACCTTTACGTGCGCCCGAAGTACATGAGCTTCCTTCGAGCTGCATCAAAACTTCTGAAGCGATAGATTTTCGGCAAAACCGCAATAGATAGCAGCACCAAACATTTCTACCAGCTCTGACAGGATTTTCATAATCCCTTTATTAACGAGTACATACACTACATTCATTCGGGGCGCATTTGGCGGTGTCGAACCCGGGACCTTTTAGCCTGGAGTCCGTTACTATAACCACTATGCTATCAAGGCCACACCAAGTGAGTTTTAGTAATAGCTATTAAAATGTAAAACTATTAACTCTTATCCATTGCTAACTTTTTTCTAGTAATTCTTACAGATTTTCTAGTAACCGACTAAGATTACTAAACATTTTTTAGTAATTACAAGGATCACTAAAGTTTTTTTAGTAGATCGACCTTTTTTTTTTACAGTGTATATGCTCGAAGACCTGCTTTGTGTTGCGAGTTCACCACAGTGCCCATTTTTAAGGGTGACAACACTGCATCATCAATAAACTGAGGACGGCTGCTCTAATATCTTCTTCACAAATGAGAGTAAGTTCACTCTGTCTTCTGATGACACACGACAAATGTTATGACGCGAATTTGCTAGTGTTTACTGTCCAGAAAATGACAATTATGGCACTTTTAGCATCTGTGTACACGCACGCATCTAGGTAAATAGCCACAAACCATTACATGTGCTTAAAAAAGGGACCTTTCGGAATTACTGCTTCCTCGAGTTCATTTTAGACGATAATTTGCTTTCAATCTGCTTTTAAATTTTAAAATAAGAAAAAGCGTAAGAGTTGGCTGCTCTAGTTTTGCATATATTCCCTGTAATCTTCAGCATATTGGAAAACTTTGGAAAAATTGCGTCTATATAATGCTTTTTAGAAGAAAAAATTATGTATGAATTATAATAATTCTTCCGACGAAATGAAAATATACACTGTAAAA